>JBBPMM010000288.1:0-33835 GCA_038090335.1 Solioccasus polychromus
TGTACCAATAGGAAAGAGAAATCAATTCAAATCCCCATCTCTTTGTCCCATGGAACAAAAACCACTGAAATCAAAGCTCTACTAGACTTCAGAGCTACTGAAAACTTTATTGACCCAATAACCATTGCCAAGCACCAATTTCCTACTCAACGACTCCAACTCCCCATCAAAGCCTCTAACATAGACAGATCTGAGAATAAAGGGGGATTCATTTGAAAAGAAGCTCATCTAGTCCTCAAAATAGGCAAACAAGAAGAGGTGGTTTGTTTCCTGGTCCTCAATTACAGAGAGGACTGAGCCATCTTAGGGGTCCCCTGGCTTACCAAGGTAAACCTGATGATAGACTGGCAGATGCAAACTGTCTTCATCGCCAATACTCCTGTAAACCAGAATGCCAAAGGAGAGCTCTCGAACAATGCTATCTTGTGGAATCCCTACAAAAAACTACCATCACCACTGAAGTGGCTATCACTGCTCCAAAGAAGGAGAAAACACTGCCAAAGGAATATAGTGTATACACCTCAGTGTTCAAAGAAAAGACTCATGACTTACTTCCCCCATCACAACCATTTGATCACAGGATCAACTTAGACAACTCCTTCATCCCTAAAGTTGCCAAAGTCTACCCCCTAAACCCAAAAGAGATGGAAACATGTAAAGAGTTCATTGATGAACATCTATGAACTGGACAAATAGTACCATCCAAGTCCCCTCAGGCCTCTCCCTTCTTCTTTGTCCCAAAGAAGGACGGTTTGCTACAACCCTGTCAAGATTACCGGTACCTTAACTTGCATACTGTCAAAAATGCTTATCCTCTCCCCCTCATATCAGACCTTCTGGACAAACTAAAAGATTCAACTATCTTCACAAAGTTCAATGTCAGGTGGGGGTATAACAATGTGCTCATTAAGCCTGAAGACTGTTGGAAAGCAGCATTCATCACTCCTTTTGGCCTCTTTGAACCCACAGTCATGTTTTTTGGACTGTGCAACTCCCCAGCAACATTCCAAGCATTTATGAGCAATGCATTTCAGGATCTCATTTCCAAAGGATGGGTCATCATCTACATGGATGATATCTTAATCCACTCCTCTGACCCTATGACCCATCAACTCCACACTAAGAAAGTCCTCCAATGACTCCACAACCTCCACCTCTTCTTGAAAATCTCCAAATGTTCGTTTGACATCCCTAAAGTAGAATACTTAGAGATGATCATTGGAAACCACCAAGCCACTATGGATCCCACGAAACTAAAGGCTATTGAGGACTGGAGACCACCGACCTCTGTCAAAGCTGTGTGGTCTTTCTTGGGGTTCTGTAACTTCTATAGGAAGTTCATTGCAAACTTCTCTACAATTGCACAACCCCTCATCAAACTGACCAAAAAGTCCATTACCTGGCATTGGGACGCCCCCCAAGAAAATGCTTTCCATACCCTGCAGAAAATCTTCATGACTACCCCTGTTTTACAACTTCCTGACACTACCTCCCCTTTTTTTGTCATGACAGATGCCTTGCTTATGGCCACAGGTGGTGTCTTGATGCAGAAAGATGCTAACAGCAATCTCCATCCTTGTGCCTACCTCTCTTGCACCCTTTCCCCTGTGGAATGGAACTATGACATTTATGATCGGGAGCTCCTTGCTGTTATACATGCTCTTTATGAGTGGAGACACTACCTTCAGGGGACCTTGCACCTGGTCACCATCCTCACTGACCACAAGAATTTGTCCTACTTCTGCAAGCCACATAAACTCTTCCACTGTCAGGCTCATTGGCTTCTGTTCCTACAAGACTTCAATCTTGGTTTTACACATACCCCTGGATTGCAAATGGGTCCTGCTGATGTGCTCTCCCAGCACAATAATGTTGAGACCACTGATGACAACCAGGATGTCGTCCTCCTCTCTGACTCTGCCTTTGTTTGCACTATCAACCTCACCCTCTCTGATAAAATCATCCAATCATCACCCTCCGATCCCCTCATCCTTGACACCATCTCCAAATCGCTTGCCAGTTCTCCCCTCTTCCCCTGCTCTTCTCTCTGTGACTGGACTTTCAACAATGGGAAGCTTTACTTCCATAACCAACTTTACATCCCTGAATCCTTATGACACAATGTTGTCTCATTCATTCACTCCTCTTTTGCTGGCAGACATGACAGCATTTTTCATACTCACACCCTCATTGCTCATGACTTTTGGTGGCCTGGCTTGTCCACCTTTGTTCACCATTTCGTCATGGGCTGTGCTATCTGCCAATAGAACAAGGTGAACACTCACCCAACTGTTCCACCGTTATCCCCTATCCCATCTGCTGTGACCCACCCTTTTGAACAAATTTTGGTTGATCTCATTACTGACCTTCCGCCCTCCCATGGCTATGACTCCATTTTGGTTGTGGTTGACCATGGGCTTACAAAGGGGGTAATTTTCTCCCCCTGCTCTAAAACTATAGATGCTGAAGGGGTAGCCTGACTTTTCCTGGAAAAAGTCTTCCCCCAATTTGGACTTCATTCCTTGATAATCTCTGATTGTGGACCCCAGTTTGCATTGGCATTCGCATGAGAGCTCTCTTGACTCCTAGGATATGACCTATGGCTCTCTACCACCTATCATCCACAGACCAATGGAGAAACTGAATGAGCTAATCAATCCCTAGAAACCTACCTAAGGATCTTTTCTGAAGGCCACCCTGACAAATGGGTAGACCTCCTTCCCCTGGCTGAATTCTCCTACAACTCCAATGTCCATGCTTCTACCCAGAAAACTCCATTCTCTCTGATGTTTGGATATGAACCCAGAGGATACCCCCCTCTCAGAAAAACCTTTATCCCTGCCCTGGAAAAACATCTTTCCCTTCTGGAAGAAGCTCAGAAGGAAGCTCTCGTGGCTCATGAGAATTCCGCTCGGATCATGAAAGAAAGAACCTTCTCCAAATTTAAACTGTGGAAAGTCGGAGATAAGGTATGGCTGGAAGCCCAAAATCTTCGCTTCTGCCATACCTCTAAGAAACTACTCCCTTGACAAGAAGGACCTTTTGAAATCTCAAAAGTTGTATCCCCCATCGCCTACAAACTCCACCTCCCCCCATCCTGGAAAATCCATAATGTTTTCCATGCATCACTCTTATCACCCTATCAAGAAACTCTGGAACATGGACCCAACTTCTTAAAACCCCCGTCAGAAGAAATAGAAGGAGAAGAAGAATGGGAAGTTGAAGACATACTTAATCACCATGGGAAACAAGGATGGAGACAATATCTCATAAAATGGAAAGGATATTCCTCTGCTGAAAACACCTGGGAACCAGAATACAATTTGGGAAATGCCTCCAAGGTTCTACAGGAATATAAAACACAATGACACCTTTAGGCCGACCTCACCATCTAATCTACCTCTGATGCTCCATCCATCTATCACCTTTTACTATGTTGACCACCTCCCTCGCCATCTATGCTGAATGCCTCCCAGTCTCCCTCCATCGTATACTCTATGGTACCATCCTCACTGACCCCCGACCCCTCTTCTGTGTTGAAAAGGACCCCTTCTGGGACCAGGCCATGACTCTACAGGGAATGGTATGCCTGTACCACCAAATTTATACCACAGACCTCCTCTACCAACACTTCCACACAGGAGCAGACCCTATTCACAGGCAGACCATCAACCATTCAGTCCAGCAAATGCTAGACCATCTCCTGGACATGATGCACTGTGAGGGATTCTGGTTCTTTGCCAATCGAATCCCTCCTTCCCTCCTCCCCTTTCTTCAATCCCTCATCAAAGGTCTCACCCCCTCAGAGGAGGACTGTTACCATGGTCACCCCCTTACCACCACTGACCACATTCTTCCTCACTTCCTTCTACCTTCCCTGTCCTCTCCCCCTACTCCCAGTGTAAACCCTACTCCCATTGTGTCTTGATTGAGCAGATCCTGTCATCGTACCCTGCGATGCCAACCAACACCCTACTCACTCCAACCTCCCCCATGCCTTTCGTCATATGATGACTCCCCTGCCCTCCCAATCCCTGCCCCAGCTAGACTGACATGGACTCTGTCTCCAAATCACCTGGCATCATGGTCACCTGCCCCCTCATGACCAGCCTCCCCATCTATGGAGACTCTCCACCAGGCCCTCAACAACCTACAATTCATGTCCCCTGATGGCAGTACAGCGTCCTCCTTTGGAACTCCTGATCACCCCATCGATGTCAACCACCTTTCAAATACCCCTGTACAACAAGGGCAATGCTTCAAGTGCCAGAAATGGGGACACTGGTACTTGGAGTGTCATATGTACCACTGCCCTAAATGCTTTCTATGGGCCCCCAGTCACCAAAAAGACACCTGTTGAGGTCTTCCTTGTGAGGGCTGTGGAGTATGCAGGCATAAAGCCTCTCATTGCCCCAACGTTGCTTCCAATCCTCCTGTCACAAGTTGGATAGTTGACGAACACTCTTCTTCGGGGGGGGGGAGAATAATAGCCTGATGGAACCTTTGCCAGCTCAGTGAGCTGGAAGTTAGAAGGGGGGTAATGTTATATTTTTGCTATCCTTCCCGATCCTTCCCTTTCTGCTTCTTTCCAAATACTTCCGTTGGATTCCAAGACTTTCCATACTCCCAATTCCTCCCATTTTGCCTCACAGAACTGGAGCTGATACATTACTCATTTTGTCCATATTCTCCAGAACATTCTAGATACAGTAGTTTCCTCTTTAGTCTCTTGGTCTGTGCACTTCGTCTGTGCTATAAATACTAGTTTCACACCACATGTACCTTAGCTAGTTCTATGCAATCCAAGTCTAGTAACCAGCAAGCTGCTCTTCAAGCGAGACCCCTCCACCATTCCAGTCATTCAGGTAGCCTGTTACTTCACTGTCATTGTCCACCATGAAGCCCCATATCAAGTCATCTACTTCATCATGACTATTGCCCAGTGCGACCTTCAAGTCAGAGTAGATTACATCTACACAGGAACAACCATCATCATTGCCATCCTCATAGGAGTCTGGCCCAGTAGAAAACATAGGATCTATCACTGATTCTATTTCATCGGTTACTAGCTGAGTTACTAGCCTCAGCATAACACACACCAAGCTTTGCTGGAGAGAAAGATAGTACATACTCTTGGCTACAAAATTTCCCCCTATGTCATGTGATTTGGTCCAAATGTGGTTGAGTTATAAGCAATATAAAATGGTAACACCATTGAAAGGGTTTTGGAGCTTTTGAATTAGTACTACTAAATAAATGATAATTACAAATATTTGGTGGTACAAACACAGATATACATGTAAACATTATGTCAGAGTTTCAAAAAGTTCATATGCTTCTTTACTTTCAACCACAACTATGGTTAAATCACTTTCCCTTACTCAGAAGAAAATCATTCTTTCTATGCTCACCAGTGGTCAATCTGGAGAAGAAATCTCTAGGAAAACTGGTATTAGCCAGTCTACCATATCCAGGATCTGCTCTAAAAAGTGGTCTACTCTTGCCAAGTCTACTGGAGGTCATCCAGTCAAACTTTCCCCTACCAACATCCATTATGCTCAGCATCTCATCACTTCTGGCAAGGCAGAAACTGCCGTTCAGGTTACTCAAGCACTTACCAACATCATCAATGAACCACTCTCTGCCACCACAGTTTGTCATTACTTGAAGAAAGCTGGTATGAAGGCTGTAGTCAAGTCCAAACACCCACTTCTCTTTGATAGACATCAGAAAGCACATCTTGATTTTGCCTATTCTCATAAGGATTGGACAGTAAAGGACTGGAAGAGGATGGTATGGTCTGATGAGACCAAAATCAATTGCCTTGGGTCAGATGGACACAAATGGGTTTGGAAAAAGCAAGGTCAGGGGTAGGTTGGTCTAAGGAACCATCAAGTTTGAAGGAGGCTCCTTGATGATGTGGGGCTCTATGACTTTGCAGGGAGTTGGCTATGATGCTAAGATTGATGGTAGGATGGATGGAGACCTTTATCTTCAAATTTTGAAGGATGAACTCCTCAATACTCTGGAGCATTATGGTCTCAATCCTTCTGATATCATCTTTTAGCAGGACAATGACCCCAAGCATACTTGCAAAAAGGTGAAGGAGTGGCTAGAGGAGTAGGATTTTGGGACTATGGTGTGGCCTGCACAGTCTCCTGACTTGAACCCTATTGAACATCTTTGGGGGCATCTCAAAAGGAGGCTTGCAGAGTATGAACACCCTTCTAAGGGGATTTGTGAGTTGTGGGAGAGAGTTCAGGTGGAGTGGGAGAAGATACCAGTTGAGGAGTGTCAGAAGTTGATTGAAAGCATGCCTAGAAGGGTTCAAGCAGTGCTTAAAGCAAAAGGGCTATACCAAGTACTAAAGTATTAAATACCCTTTGTTTTTCAAAAGCTCCAAAACCCTTTCAATGATGTTACCATTTTATGTTGCTTATAACTCAACCACATTTGGACCAAATCACATGACATAGGGGGTGATTTTGTAGCCAAGAGTATGTGCTATCTTTCTCTTCAGCAAAGCTTGGTGTGATTATTCTGGGTAATTGCAGTGTGCTTCATGCACTGCATCAGGGTTAGTTATTGAAAGGGTTTTGGAGGTCACTGTAGGTGTATCTGGCTTCTAAGTAAGAAGTTTTTCTGCATCTATTGGCCATGTGTCTGATGCCCATGTCATAGAACTACTTCACCCAAGTAGATATACTGTAAATTCTAATTTGTGTGGAAATGATATTAACCTTGAGTTTTTGAAATGCCAGAGCCAGTCTCCATTCCACAATCCACTGATCCCAAATAGATTTATGTCTAGACAACAGCCAAGACTTCATCCAGCTAATTTATAAATTGCATTGTATTAGAAGTTGTGCCTGTTACGCTGACGCTAGTAACTCAGCTAGTAACCAATATAATAGAATCGATGGTAGATTCTAATCCGTCGACATGGTAGTCCCAAGACTACTGAGACCAAAATGGTGTTCTCCCAACTGAGAATGTCTACCCTTCCCAAGGGTACTTCCTGTGCGATGGTAGCAAAGAAGACTATGATGTGGTAACGTACCCCTCTCCAATCTAACACAGAGGCTTCAAGACAAGAGTACTGGATGACCGGAATGGTGAAGGATCTCGCTCGAAAGCGGCTTGCTGGTTACTAGGCTTGGATTGCGTAGAACTAGCTAAGGTACATCAATGGGAAGTCTGCCTATTTATATGTGGAGAAGACGTGCACAGACCAAGAGGTAAAAAGGAAACTATCTAGAATGTTCCGGAGAATGAAGACTATAATGGGAAACCCTTAGCTCCGGTGCTATGAGGTAAAATGGGAGGAATCGGAGACAGAAAAGATAGGATCACAACTTGGAAGCCATAGGAGAACAAACAGGAGAAATAGGGTTGAAACAAAAGATAGGGGTGGGACCATAACCATAACAGTGACAGACAGATTAGCTCACTACACATTATTTCCCTCCTATTGTGCTAGGGTATAGTCAAGTCATGGACATAACTTGAGTACATTTGTCTAGGCTCAGGTATTAACCAAGAGAAAAAAACAGGGGGCAAGTATTACTAATTTCAGGTCTGAAATAACCACTTCTTACTGTCAATTTCAAGTTTCATGTCATTCACATCAGGGAACTATAGTGTAACTATGGTCCACTTCCTTGCTTTGTGGACATTCCAATGCCCCATGTCCATCTTACATGAGTAAAAGATGATGTTACCTTCTGTTTAAACATGAAACATATGAGACAACCTTACATTTGAATTGTTTGACTCATCTTCCACTAATGTTTTCTATCTTGACAATGCTGAAAGGAAAGATTTTCTTTTGATCAGTTGCCCTCTTTAGACAAGACAAGATAAATTTACCTGTGATTCAATGTAAATGGGTTTTTATGTTTATGAAACTAATATGCATGATTCAACCAGAGCCTGCTGTGCATCTCCAAGTGGATGAGGTGGTCACTTGATTCCACAATATTTGCTATGGATTGAGTCACTGGAAACCATGTTCTTGGGTCATGAATGTAGATGAGGATCTCTCCAAATAGGTTGGTCATATGACCTCTCACTGGAAACATCAAATTGAACTAGTCACAAGGTGCACCTCTGTAGTACCCAGTGAACCTTCCTAATGCTACAGGTTTACTGTCCATATATACTATGCCAGAATGTGTTGACTTGTCTGCCTGCATTGCCTGGTGTTCAATTATATAGTCTTGTGAGAGTTTAAGAATGGGTTAGTTGAAACATTGTAAGATATTTCTTAATGCTTTGTTGAGATAAAAATTCCAAATAAAAGTTACTTAACACTAATATGTATTTGTTAAGTGGTTTTGAAAATGCGAAAATTAATTTGAATATTAGATTCTTCATATGCCAACTCTTTATTTAGAAATCGTTTGTCGAGAATAACGCGCTCTTATTGGCTGTTTATCGATTATCGAGTTTTGGATATTTTTGGTCGACTTTTTCGTCTCAGGTGTCTCTACCGCTCGGCTTGCTTACTTAATTTAAGTCTAGCGACTTTATTCTCAAAAACAGACCGGTCCGCTTCGGGCCAAAGGACGAGCGCGCTATGCCTTGTCCTGGGCCGATCGCAAGGCTGACCCTTGGAACCGTAACCCTGTCAAGACGCGTTTGCACGATGTGGCAACTATGAACTAGCATCTTTGATAATTCCGACATTCGACTTAAAGAGTACAACGGATTCGATGTGTTACACGATGAAGCCTTCGTTGCAAGTTCGTTCCTCAAACGAGCGCAGCCAGTAAGCCAACAAAAACGGCGGCGGCGACGCTGCTGATCGCCACGATGCTGCTCTTTCCGGCGCCGCTGCTAGCCGTCGCCGTTGGCGACGAGGCGACCGTGCTCGCCGTGACGTTCGTGCAAGTGGAAGTGGCGTTGCTTGGAACGGTCGTATTAGCAGAGAGGGTCAAGTCCGCACACTAGCAGTCCCATCAGTCCACGAGATTCCTCCGAGTTCGTGAGACAAACCTGATATAGAACGCCATCGCCCCCATCAAAGATCACCTGGATGGTTACGTTTTCTCCGTCCTGGATGCCGGAAACGTTGGACGCCGCGATATCGATCGGGAAACAAAACAAGCCTTCTCCGCTTGTCTCGAAATATGGGACGACGATCTGATACCCTGTTGAAGAGTTGAAATCAGAGAACGACGTAGGGTCTTGCGCTGTGGAGATGATGACACCAGCTATGCAGCACAAAAAAAGTAGGATTAGCTTATCCCGATTACCTCGAAACGACGATGAATAAAAAAGTTTTACCAGTCCATTGTGGGTGCTCGCTGTTCATGTTGATCACCCCGTTGCTGAGAGGAAATACAGTACGGTTTGGGACCGCGTTGGTGTACCCATCTACAATAATCATGGTTCAAACAATTGCCGCCCAATGCCAGCATATCACCAACCGCAAAAATAGGGTTCTGAATTCTGAACGAATGGCCCCCTCGGTAAGGGGTATTGAAGCTGAAAGTGCGCATTTGCAACACCAGCAAAAATAACGGCAGTAAAGACGACAGAAGAAAAATGCATTTGGCGAGAGATGAGAGAGAATCAGAACCTACAAACCCACGAACTGGCAGGCATTTAAGTGAACCGCTGGTACGGAAAAAAGTTTTCACCTGAAGATGGTTTTGTTTGGTTCGTTCCCCGAATTGTGGTTGCTAACCATCAATATTTGCATCAGCACTTGCCAGGACCCAGGGGTTGCCCTGACGTGCGACGCAAACCTTGCCTGACACATTTCGCAGGCACTCGGCCGTGCTTTGGTCAAAGTAGCAGTGAGACGATTATTTAATATCGTGCATACCAAGTAAGTGCTGATTCTCGACCTGGCTGGCAACACTGTAATAATACTTCCTGCTTGTGCATAGCCCCCTCCTCGAAAATAGTCCATAATAAATTTGCTAGCTCATAATGAAACCCTTCTCCATCCTTGTAGATTACATGACAGCACCGACGGTCAAACCTCCTGCTTGCGGCCAATGCGTCCAAACAGAACCTCTCCAACACCTAGCCCCACGATGATGGAAATTATATACGCAGCGTTAAAAGTCCTGCGTGCCACTACATCAAAATTTTGAATACATAGAGATAGATTGCGCTTGCATGATAGCCAACATGATGGCGTACGAAAAAATCGACTGGACGGCTTGAATTACCCCACGAGGAATGTCATGAGAGGGTATGAATGGAGGAGCAAACCGCTTGCGTGAAGGAATGACTCCGTCCTTGGTTTCGATACTATCATCTTTCCTAGTGCAGGGGATGTTCTTGGTTGACGTACGGATCATCCTATACATCATGGTCAGAAACGAGAGTCGAAGAAAAAGAACAAGCCACAGACGTGGCTCTCCAGCGTAGTTCCTGAACACGCCGGTAGGCAGCAAAACAACGATCCAGCACGGAAAAGACAAATAATCCAACGCAAGCACCAGCAATCGCCCCAGGAGATGCAGGGGACCAAGTCTTAAAGATAAGGTAATCCGTACTGCCAAAATGCAACCATGGTGTCATGCTCATCGTTGTGCTGGTGGTCGAATTGTCCATGTCCATGTCTGCGACCTCAATAGGCGCCCCAGAGGGTGTTGAGCGACACGGAGGGGTTAGGTGGGAGGTAAGAACAGGTGACACTGACAGTGCCGAGGGCCGGCGTCTTACATTATCCTAATTTAGACTTACGGGCATATGCAAAATAAATGAATAAAAAATAAGTTCACAGCTTTGATGAACCGGTTCGGTTGCTGTCCAACGCGCTCTCCGCAAAACAGGGATTCATTTGAGTCCAATCACGGTGCAGTCCACTTACCGCGACCTGTAAACCAGCGATGCGAGGTGTTGGATCATGATCAGAGGCAAGGGGTGTGTGTTGCAAACACGTACTCGAGAAACAACAGAGCGAACCGATCCAGACCGGCTCACAACTGATTGTCACGTCGACACTATAGCATCAGAAGACCATCGTGGGAAGTCAGTACTCAGAAGTAGACATGAAACCGAGAATGAAAGTAAAAAATTACGATAGTGTGTCGATCGATGGACAAGGGTGAGGGTGAGGGGAGATTGTTGGACATCGCTGAGATGCAAGTGAGAGTACAACAGATGGCCTTGTGTATTTCGATGCAGTGGAGACGGCTTAGCGGCACGAAGCAGCACAAGTGTTCCGAGAACTACGCTCCCACTTGTGCAGTCTCGTGTCGCGGATGCAAATATGTATACGCACACTTTTGAGGCAGTACTCGTGATTGTTTGAGATGTTGATAACAGGATAGTGCTGGGTGGAGTCGAGTGGAGGGGGGGAAGGAGACAGAAAGTGGGAGGGGATATGCGGCATTTCTGCCCAATTGCAAATTCAAATTGCCAAATCCGATACTCCACACGTGACGGTGAGAAATGTACGGCTACCTTTGACTTGTGGCGGTACGGTCTCTCATGTACTACCATAATGTGACGTGTAAAGACAACCCCTTGCGTAGACTCTGTCTACAACGTACATCAGACTACCCTTTTCAGTGCCAGATGTATGACATTATCGCAACGATGCGAGATATCGCTAGTGAATACGTGAACCTCTGAACTAGCGCACGATTCGAAAAAAAGAGATGCTCACAGTTTCAGCGTCTGCCACGGCAACTTTGAAGTTTGCAACCTCTCTCCAGCATTCCAACGACGTCGTCGGATTCATCCTAGCATCTCGTCTGTACCTCGCCCAACGAAAGAAAAAAAAGAAGTTTCGTGCAAACGTACCTGTAGCAAGACGCAATCGCGTCGCCCGTCTCCTTGACGGTCGGAAAATCGCCCAGCTGGCGTCGCGTCCGGAACCTATCCACCCTATCCCGAATCTCGTCCAGGTCGCCGAGGAGAGCCGTGCCCGTCTTGACGCCCCCGTGCGCGCCCGCGTCCCCGTCTGCCATGCCCATCTCCCGGTCCAAATTCTCCATCTCCAGCGCACGGTGGATTTCACTCTGGACGCTCTCCTCCTCGGTGTGCAACGCCGTCAGTTCGTGCCGTATCTTTTCTCGTATGAACGTGTCCACTGCGAATTGGCGTTCGGGCATGGTGTCCCCGGAGGCGAGGCGGGACGTGAGGTTGTTCACCACGTCTGGTGAGATCTGGGGGAAATTTTTCGTCTATGATGAAACGTGGTGCGAGAGGACGAGCGTACCTCTATTGGGGTTTCCGCGAGGAACACCTTTGGAGGTGCATCTTTGGGTTTCGACTGGCCGGCACCCATTCGAGAATTAGTTCAAGTCGACTTGACGAATTGAAATCCGACTACTTCCGTCCCCGGTGGCGCAGCCTGAGAACTCATTCCTCATTCAAAACTCGCCCACAATATACTCGGGGCAGTACTTTTCTACATTACTCGTGCAACGTGTGTTACATCTATGTTTGCAATTATTTCAAAAGGATCAAAGTCATGTCCTCGAACATTTATGCAGCAGTGACTTCAGTCATTTCGTACACGTTTGTCGTGATATTTATGACCGTATTCGAGAAGCCTGCAAATACACGTTAGCCTGCTCGTTCGAGTGGTCGGACGTGTCCGTTACCAGTCGGGCTCGATCTCCGTGATCATCCTAATCCTATGTCGCACGTATTGGCATCTAGAATCTCATACTGACGAAAACGCCACTCACTGAGGTTTTTTCGTCTCTTCTAGCTCGTGGAATACCACCCACCCCGTGCGCGGCTTTCGAGTGAATAACACCGACGTCGGATGCACGTGGAGGATCTATAATGCGAACAAGTCAGACGTCCTCGTCGGACCGATACGCAAAAAAAAAGAAGACATGCGGCACTCGCCTGGTCGTTTCGAACAGAACGATATGTCCCGTCCGCCATCCATCGAGCCGCGTTTCGCCAGTACCCACTGACGAGGCATTGTCGTAGTCGTTTGGCATCCCCTTGACAACTCTGTCTCGGAAGATCGAAGCGGGTCATGTATTTGCCCAGCTGCGAACGAATGGACACCACTCTCGAAAGGGCACGAAAGTTGAGCGCATGAGCCTTGCACCACGAGGACGAGCGGCCGTATTTCGTGAATGCGTTGTATGCTGTCCCCTCGTATGAGTTATGCGATATGAATCGATCGTTTTTCACATACCGTTCAAGAGCGTCAAATGGTCCTTTGTATATCGTTCAGGGGACTGTTTAGAGACGAAATCCGTAGCGTACTTACCCCCTCTTCGGCTGTGAATTTACGCCTTTCGAGTTCGGCGAGCGCACCAGGTGCTCCGTCGGGTATAACAAACACGTCCTACGTCCCTTATGATCACCAAACGGGCCCAACGGAAGACCCTTCCAACGCACCTGAACAGAAACCATTGCTGCGATCGTCAGAATCTCTTCCCCGCAAGAAAACTCTTTGGAACTAAACAGCTAGAATGAAAGAATTCAGGTATGGTCAAGCACTAGGAATCGATTCATTACCATTCGGGCAATACGGAGGTCGAGGGGGCACTCTGCGACTTGCTGACCCATAGGGGTGAGCCGACCGTCTTCTCCTATCATCCCAGCCGTGACTAGGCCCTCCAGCGCACGTAGGATGCCTTCAGCGGGAGGGGAAGAGATCCATTCAAATTTCATGAGGTCGTCGATGCCGAGGGACTTGAGCTGGAGAATGGGTGTGGACATGTCGATACGAGTGATTTCTGGAGGTGTGGTCGCCGGAAGGGACGTGAAAGAAGACTCGGGATATAATCTAAAGCAGACACCGGGCGACGTGCGACCGGCACGGCCAGCTCTCTGCGTAGCCGATGCTTGGGAAATGGGAACAGTGGAGAGCGAAGAAAGGTGAGCAGAAGAGTTGAACGACCTCATCTAGGGGGATGATGGATTCCATGCTCATGCTCGATGATTGGAAACATACCTTGACAAATCCGCAATCTACGACAAATTTTACCCCGTCGATCGTGACGCTCGCCTATTGAAATACATGAAAAGCTGCATCTCGACCTTAGAATTGGACAAGGTGCACACTTCGGCGATGTTGGTTGCGGCAATGACCTTGCGAGTGTTTGGTTGTGCGCGGCCAAACACTCTGAGCTGTTCTTCTGTACTCAAACCCGAGTGCAATGCTAACGGAATGAGTTGCGAGGCACCACGCGGTAAACTGAAAACAGGGGAATGTTAGCATGCCCGCAACTCC
Organism: Solioccasus polychromus; assembly: GCA_038090335.1. Classification (NCBI taxonomy): domain Eukaryota; kingdom Fungi; phylum Basidiomycota; class Agaricomycetes; order Boletales; family Boletaceae; genus Solioccasus; species Solioccasus polychromus. The sequence continues at coordinate 14,174 of JBBPMM010000288.1, forward strand.
ATATGTGCCAAGATCGCACGTAGGTACGAGTTCGGTTATGGCCTCCAGAAATAGCTCAATATCTTCCCGACCAGTCAAAAATACGAGAATATCACCAGCTGCATACTTTAATTCTTATCCATTGAGCGGCAATTTCACGCACAAACTGATCACACGCACCTGCAAGTTGATTTTCCAGGTCACTTCAACAGCCATTTTGATATACTCGCTGGCGGGTTCTTCCAGATACGCGATTTCCACTGGGTACATCCTTCCCTCTAAGCTGATAATGGTGGCTTCGCTCTGTGAATTCCCAGAGCAGAAATAGTCATGAAACGTCTTGGCATCGAGCGTGGCAGACGAAACAATTATGCGAAGAGAAGGCCGTTTGCGTCTGATTCTACCATAGATTGTTCAGCGAACAGCACGGGGGTAGAGCGAAATTGCCAGACTTTTTCAGGATTCCAAGCAACAGATCGGTATAAAGACTTCGTTCATGAGCTTCGTCAATCTGCGGACGAGGATATCAGAAAGAGGGAAGAGATGAAGCCCGTTGCACCTCGTACCATGATGACGCTATACCGTGACAATAGTGGATCGACAAGCGCTTCTCGAAAGAGCATTCCGTCCGTCAAGTAGCGTATGCGAGTCTTATCTTTGTCGCTTACATCCTCGAATCGAATGGTGTATCCAACCTAGTCAATGTAAGCGGCCGTTCGTGCGGATGTTTCGTCATTTCATACCTCCTCCCCAAGTATTGTTCCCACTTCAGCGGCCACGCGAGCAGCAACCGAACTTGCAGCCACTCTTCGGGGCTGCGTGCATGCTATCACATTGCCTTCAGCAGCCCATCCGGCTTCATACAGATATTGGGGAAGTTCTCGAGAGAATTGAGTTGGACGCGAGCGCACGAGATGTTTGACGTACGAGTAGTTTTTCCAGAGCCAGTCTGCCCGACAACGATGGTGACTGGGTACTGTTCGATGCAAAAGAGGATCTTCTCGCCTGCGGAGAGCCTTGGAAACCTGGAGGAAGAAGGGGTGCCGAGACTCACGGTATTTTGCGATGGGGAGGCGTTCGCGTTGTGCTTGGAGCGAAAGAGAGCCGTCTGACGGTGCGGAAGGCAGCACGCTCTCTTGGTCTTGAGTCAGCCTGTCGAGGCTGCTTCCCGGCGCGACCGTCCCAGGCTTCCAAAATGAGAGTGAAGACATGTTCAACAACGCGTGCAAACAATCAACTAGACTTTATGGACGCGCGCGAAGATCTACCGAAAATCTCCATCGAAACTGAGCAGGACTGGAGACGGATCCAAGACAACTTGTCGGCCGCGTTCTTGTCTCGCCTCGACGCTGAGCTCGAATCCCAGGGACAATCGGGGGACAAGGACGCGCTCTTGCCACACGTCCACCAGGTATCGGGCTCATTTCCGTGCGTGCCAGTCTAATCGTGACATGTCTAGTTCCTCGAAATACTGTTCGACATTGCTCGCCCCAATTTGCGTATCAACGGACGGACTACAAAGGAACCGTGTGGAGACGAGGACGGTACGTTCGCTCTTGAGCTTGCGTTTCTCTCTGCTCATATGTATAGAGGTGGAGCCGTTCGATGAAGCATTAGACCGACACATCTGGTCACTGTCGGACCAGCGACTGAAATGGGACAAGGAAATGGCAGACTGTCGACGCTCGAAGCCAGAGGATATCGAAACGCTGGTCAAGGAGAGCTTGGCACAACATCGTGCATGCGACTCGGAAGTGCCAGACAAGCCCTACGCTGATGTTGTCATCGACAGTGGGTCGTGATTTTCCGCAGATGACGCCGTTAACCCGTCCCGCAGCTATGCAAGTGGACCCTGAACTTCAGCATGCCCTGTTGGACACCGCTTCCTTGGCACCTCAACTTTTCCAGGTACGGATCTATAGTGTTTGAGTGATGTTACGATGTTCCAACGACATTCTAGTCAATCACTACTCAAGGGAGTCGCGCAAACAGGATCAAATCGGTATCTGCTGAAATAAACGTCGCGAAGCCGTGAAACTTGGAGCCGGCCACGAATTTCTGGACCAGATTTATTGCAAGACGTCGCTTTCGGGCATCACTGTGGATTATACCATATAATTTATCGATCAACGAAGGGCAAACCATTGGTACATATAATAAAGTGAAAAAATATCATCCTCTATCTGCAAAGACGTGAGCCCGATCACGCGTCCTCTCGCTCCAGCGAATCAGCCACCGTCTCAAGCGCCACCTTTGGCTTCAAGAGCGTCGTCGTCTTGAACTCGACAGCATCACCTCGCGTCGCCTTCTCCGACCTCTGCAGACCAAGTGCAGTTGTGCAAAGTACAGCTTTTCCGTCCGAGTCGTCCCCGAATGTCTCAAAGTTGTCCATGTTGGCCCCGACAAACTTGTCTCCCGGAGTTGCATTTACGGGCCACAAGTCAGCCGACGTTACCTCCTCGCCCATCGCCTTGTTCAATCGTGTCGCCATCTTTACAATGTTGGAAATCCGTTCACCAAACTTTTGCGTGAACGTCCGGTAGACTTCGTCGTAGCTCTTCGTGCATCCTGCAGCGACGATGATGATGACGAGCGTGTCAGAGATGTGAGAAACCATGGTCGCATGGAGGTCGCCCTCTTGCAGAGCCACCTTCTGTGCGTGTGCACGTGTCAAGGCACGCCAGCGACCGCCCACCGCCTGTGTTTCTACAGAGTCGTCAGTGTAAGCAATGCTTGAAAAGGAGTCGAATTCACCTGATTCACGGATGTCGTTGTAGATCTCTGCGAGTGGCTGCTCGGCTTGGAGGCCGTCAAAGTCCCAGGTCATGATAATCCAACGCGAAAACTCGACCGTAGCGCCCTGCAGTGCGATCTGCACCAGGAGCGGGTCCTCGCTATGCAAGACGGTGCTGAGCAGGTGCGTCAGGTTTGATCCCATGAGTTCGCTTATCCTCCCGCTGGCCTCTTTTATCTCATCAGCGTGTGCCTGCTGGCGCGCAAAGTCAAAGGAATCGGAAATGAATGCGGCGGTCTGAAGAATCTCGACGTTGAGGGCCTCGACTAGAGCAATAACTTCGGCACCGGAGAGCGTGTCGGCTTTTGTGAGATAGACCTGGGCGCCTTTCAACTCGCGGGTACGAGCCTCGAGGAGAGTGGTGAGTTCGTCGTGCTTCGTCTGCGAGTGCTGGAGCTCGTTCCGGAGGTTCTTGAGCTCAACGTCCTTGCTCTCCAGCAGGCGTCTGAGACCACTGAGCTCCGTCGTGAGCCGTTGGTTTTGGGACTCAGTCTTGCTCTTTTCATCCTCCACTCGGCGCAGGGCCTGCTGCGCCGTCGTCCTGTCTTCCTGCTCCCGCTTGAGCGACTTTGAGAAGGAAGCAGACTCATCCGCGGCCCTCTGGTGGGAGGTTTTGAGCTGCGCGACTTGCTCTTTTAGCTTTTGATTTTCTTCGGTAGCCGTTTTGAGCAACTCCTCGAGTTTCCTTATCCTCTCCTCTTGTGCCTTCTCCTTCTCCTCCTCCTCCTTCGACCTCCCGCCCACGAGAAAACCCCTGACACGTTGCATGTCTATTCGGAAAAAGGGCATGTAGCGCCAAACGACCCAAGGCAGACCCGCAAACGCGATAGGAAAAACCCAGTATTTGGATGGTGTAAATGCGAACGTCGACAAGTTCATGGCGACCCCTCGTTCGTTCAGGCTCGCGACGAGGTGGTATTAGCGATCGTCGGGGCATTTGAAGCGCTTCGGTTGTTTGGTGCGACCATGTGGCGGGGGTGCTATAGAGGCGTGTGTTTGATATGCCTCGTGCGTGACTCGGGAATGTGGCCTGGTCAGGAGGCCGCACTTCCTCCTGAGAAACAGACGCCTCGTTGTGTCGGCGTTTTGTTGTGGTACGTGCCTCGCGTATTTCATTTCGTTGCCTGGCCCGTTGTCATGTCGTGGTGAGCATTTGGCGTAAACTATCTACCTCGTTGATCAATCACCGCAATGCTGATAGGCCTCTTCCACAGAAGACTTCTTGCTTTTTGGTGATGTGACGATTATGAATGCCGTCCGCGCAATGCGCCCGCGTTCAGATAAAAAGCCGTTGTGGGGATGTCGAGCCCCGTCTGCCCGAGCCACCCTAGGTGCACTATCCATCCGATTACGTCACAATCTCGCTGGTTACTCCAATTTCGATTTCGATGCTCTCCCGAAAGCCTTACCAAGGCCGTTTACGTGGACTCGTCGTTGCATTTGACGTTGGTACGACGTACAGCGGTGTGTCCTATGCTATTCTGGACCCCGGCGAAGTTCCAAAAATACAGGGCGTGACGCGGTTCGTCGTCCTCGTGCTTCGACCACGTTTGCGCTCGAACGCTGACTTGGGGGGTCTAGGTATCCGGCCCAGGAACATGTAGGCGGCGATTGCAAGATACCATCTATCGTGTATTACGACCAGCAAGGTCAACCTCGTGCCTTTGGTGCGGAGGCATTGCAAGATCACGTTGTCGAGCTGGCCGAGGAGGAGCAGTGGGTCAAGCTCGAGTGGTGCGCGGTCGATGCCTATCCATGTTCATACGACCGAGCTGACCGTCCGTCCAGGTGGAAGCTGCATCTGCGCGCAAAGCATCTCGCCGCGTCCCACATCGCCGACGACGATATTCCTTCTCTTCCGCCTGGAAAGTCGGCCGTCGAAGTCCTGGCAGACTTTATGCGCTACCTGTTCGCCTGCACCCAAAAGTACATCGAAGACTCTCACGGGACCAACCTCTGGCGATCGGTCGAGAACCACGTCGAGTTCGTGCTCACACACCCGAACGGGTGGGAGGGGCCGCAGCAGAAGCAGATCCGACGCGCTGCTACATTGGCCGGTCTCGTGCCCGGCTCGCCCGAGGGACAGGAGCGCGTTAAATTGCTCACCGAGGGCGAAGCCAGCTTGCATTATTGCGTTTCGAACATTCTGGCGTCGGAAGCGCTGTCCAAGATGCCTATTCTTTCTCCGGAGCAACCCGCGCCGGAGGAGGAAGAGCCGCGTCAACGGGGCGTCGTCATTATCGATGCGGGAGGCGGGACGATCGATTTGAGCGCGTATTCGCTAAAGTTGTCCCCGGCATCGTTTGAAGAGATTGCGCCTGCTGAATGTAAGGACGAAAATATGTCGATTGACGCGTCTGATATATCTATCGATCACCAGGTCGTTTACAAGGATCCGTGATGGTTACGCGGAGGGCTGCTGCCTTTCTCAGGAGTATGTTTCGAAAGAGGCTCTCCGATTCGCTGAATGCTCACGGTACTTGTAGGGAGACTGGAGGGTTCAAAATATTGTAGTCAGGACGTATTGAGACAGATGACAGATATCTTTGACAAGACGACAAAGCTTCGTCTTCGCAACGCCGAGGATCCCCAGTACATCAAGTTTGGAACTGTTCGCGACAAAGATCCTCAGTACGACATACGTTCAGGTCAGCTTCGGCTTTCTGGGTATGGTCGTTTTCTCCGACAGGACCCGAGGTTAACGTCGCTCTAGAAAGGTTGTCGCAGAGTTTTTCGAACAGTCCATTCGAGAGATTATCGATGCTTTCAAGAAGCAACAACAAGCATCCCCGATCCCTATCTCGGTAAGTAACTGAGGGTGATTTTGCTCACAAATTGATCTTTTTTTCAGTCCGTCTTCCTAGTGGGGGGCTTTGCCGCAAGCGAGTGGTTGTTCCTATGTCTGCGAAGATATTTCGAAGCCTTGAACATCAATCTTTGCCGACCTGATAGTCATGTGTACGTTCTCCGAGGCGACGCATAAATAACAGCTCACCGCGGGATTAGCAACAAGGCCGTTGCGGACGGTGCAATATCGTACCACATCGATCATCTCGTCTCTTGCAGGGTCGCAAAGTTGACTTATGGTACCGAGTGTAGCATACCATATAACATGTCCGACAATGAACATCGTGCGAGGCAGAAGAGCATCTACCGCGGACCGTCTGGTCAGCTGGCTCTTCCGAACGCATTTGCAGCTATACTAACGAGAGTGGGTCCACGGGAGATGTCGCCACGCCTCGTGCTAACGCGGGATATTCCAGGGAACACGTGTTGCCGAGGAGCAAGAGTTCCAGGAGAGCTTTGCTATTCGTCGGTCGTCTCAAGCGGCGTGCACCTCGTTGGACATTCCCATAACATCATATAGGGGACCTCAAGACCAGCCGATATGGATGGACAGCGAACGAGGCACGTGTTTCACGTCGTTACATTCTTGCTGTCCAACAGAACGCGTCACCGTGTAGATCACTACTCGACGTTGTGTATCGTGCGCGCAGACACGGCCAAGTTGGCCAAGTCGCTCTCGCCGAAACGATCCGCTGAGGGATCGTTGTATTATACATTGGAGATCAAAGTCATCTTGTTGTTTGGACTGACGGAGCTCACTGCGCAGGTGAGCTGGGTGGAGAACGTGCGTGTTTCGATGCATCTCGAAATATTACGCTCACATCTATCCAACTCGAAGGGATCCGAAGTTCGGTGAGTTCTGCAGCGTCGTACTTTGTTTGGAGATGGCCGACGAGTATACAAACAGGACACCGGCGGTGGTAGTGTACGACGATACTGCATGACGACCGCACGGAGGGTGTGAGTTTGGAGTTTAGGGTGGCCAATGACACGAATATCGAAGCCATCAGTATAATTGCTTGGTCCTGCTTTGAAGAGGCTTTCGGTGCATGGCGAACCTGTGACGAGGCCGAAGAGTAGTGTAATACTAGTGTAATAAATTGTGGGTACCACATGTATTGGGAGTCCCAAGAATAACATGTCAAAGTCAGGATCCAACTTTTTACCCATCCTATTCGATGCCGCTGGATCGATAATGTACATTTTTCGTGCTAATTCGATTGGTACAGTATTCGTTAGGCGAGTGAATATTCGTCCCATCGTACCACCAGATCCTCGGCGCTCCGGCCCAAGCGGGCCGGGGTGGACCCCAACCACCTCAATAACGTCGAAGTTGTTTGACCCCGTTGGTCCAGATTTCGGTGGAGCAGTAGCCACCGCGAGTGTGGGCACACGGAATACAGCGATAAGGTGAAGTACTAAACAGCTAGAGGATCTTCTTCTATCCCTTTCAGGCTTTCCTCGTGTCGCTGTTACCCCTTGATTTGGCCACTTGCTGCCAGGCGTCGAACACAGTTTCCTGTGCAACGACGCATGGAGACCACGGTCCTTGTCTCGTGTTCATCTGGGGTGAGTAGAGCCTCGAGTTTGGAATCACACAGGCTCCACCGCCCACTGGCTTTCGAGCACAAGTCGTCGCGAGGCGTAGCTTGAACGTGAACGTACACTATGCCCTCTCGTGAGCCGTATCGTGGACTCTCTCGCAAGCTAGTGCTTGCTTTCGACGTCGGTACGACGTACAGTGGCGTCTCCTACTGCATACTTGACCCTGGCGAGGTCCCGAAAACTTTCGGGGTTTCGAGGTAGGGTCTCTTTTGAAACTTTGTATCGGGAAATATCGCTGATATATGGCTCATTCAGGTATCCTGCCCAAGAACACGTCGGTGGCGATAACAAGATACCGTCCATCCTGTATTACGACCGTCAAGGTGCTGTGAAGGCTGTTGGCGCCGAGGCGTTACAACAGCACATTATTGACCAAGCAGAAGAGGAAGATTGGGTCAAGCTCGAATGGTGAGCTCAAAGTTGAAGGTTGTCCTTTGTCGCCCCTCTCTTTACAAGCATGCCATAGGTGGAAGCTCCACTTGCGGGCAAAGCATTTGGCATCATCACACATCAAAGACGAAGACATCCCGCCACTACCACGGGGGAGAAACGCTGTCCAAGTTCTAGGAGATTTTATGCGCTATCTCTTTACATGTGCTCGCAACTACATCATCGAGTCTCATGCCAGTGGTGCTTCTTTGTGGAAGTCTGTAGAGAACAGCATCGAGTTCATTCTTACTCATCCGAACGGATGGGAAGGGCCGCAGCAGCAGCAGATTCGCCGAGCTGCTGTGATAGCTGGGCTGGTTCCCAGCGGAGAAGAGAACACGAGTCGAATTCATCTCTTGACCGAAGGCGAGGCTAGTCTTCATTTCTGCGTCGCCAACGTTCTGGCGTCGGACTCGCTTTCCAAGGTCCCCATCATCGATGCTGACTATGCTGACGATGATGTTGAAGAAGATTCCGGACATCAAGGCGTCGTTATCATCGACGCTGGGGGTGGTACTATAGATTTGAGTGCTTACTCCGTCCAGCTTTCTCTACCAAGAGAATTTAAGGAGATTGCACCCGCTGAATGTAAAGTATTCTGGAATGTATTCAGGATCTTTCTCATATGCCCCATAGGTCGCCTTCAAGGATCTGTTTTCGTCACAAGCAGAGCCCACGCGTTTCTCAAAGGCATGTGCTCTTTGTCAGCTTAGGACCATTACCTTATGAATTCTGCTTCAGCCAAGCTCGCCAATTCTCGATTCGGGTCATCTGACATCGTGGAACAGATGAAAGAGATTTTCGACAAGACTACGAAACTTAGGTTCCGAGATGCGAGTGATCCGCAATACATCAAGTTTGGAACCGTACGCGATAAGGATCCACAGTACGATATACGATCTGGGCAGCTCAAGATGGCTGGGTAAGAAGACTGCTTACAGGATGTTGAAGCTATAGTACTGACTGGAATACGTGGTCAGAGAGGATGTGGCGAAATTCTTTGAACCTTCTGTAGAGGCGATCGCTGATGCCTTTGAGCAGCAGCGGCAAGCCGCGACGAGGTTGCAGATTCAAATCAAGGTTATTTTTTCTTCAGCGGAGTGCTCTGTGCGGGGGCCTAATGGTATCGTGTAGCATGCCTTCCTGGTTGGTGGTTACGCCGCCAGTGATTTCTTATTTCGCCGCCTTCAGCAACATCCCGTCTTTTCAGAAGTGCACTTGTGCAGACCCTCCAGTCACGCGTACGTGCCGATGCGATAGGATCGTGATCTCTAATTGGTAATCGCCTCTTCAGCAATAAGGCCGTTGCAGATGGCGCTGTGTCTTCCCATGTTGACCCGCTCGTCACTTCGCGGTCTACAAGGTACGTTTATGGTGTGGAATGCGTCATGGAATACGATCCATCCCTTCCCGATCACCGCGAGAGAGCGCAAATGCGTTTTACCGGACCATCCGGCAGGATGATGTTACGGAACGCATTCGCGTCGATCCTAGGAAAGGTCTGTGCAGGATGCTGACTCCCATCGATCCTCTACTCAGAACACGACAGGGAATCCAAGTTTCTGAACAGCAAGAATTCCGACAAACGTTTTGTAGCGAAAGAAAGTCGCGCTCTGATTTGAGTACGGTGGAGACATCTATTCTCGCATACAGAGGGGACCTTGATCCCCGTTGGACGGATAAAGATTCCGGTATGTTTGGTAACGAATCGGTGAATACCATCTCTGACGAGTAACCCCGAATATAAGCACACTTCACTACGATGTGTACCGTGGTTGCCAATACTTCTAATATTGCCAATTCCCTACCTCTACAACGAGCACCTGGGGGTGGGAGCTATTATTCTCTTGATGTTGATGTGGTCCTACTCTTTGGCCTGACGGAGCTGAAGGCACAGATTAGCTGGAATGACAAGGTACGTCATCATGTCAAGTTGGAGACTCGCACTGGTTCACTTATACTACGGAACAGGGTGTAGAAAAGAGGTATGACCCTCACAGCGGAGTTGAATGATGCATTCAGCTAAATTGAGAATATTCACAGGAGTCCCGCTGCAATCGTGTACGATGAATAAAGTTCTCACATTGACAGCGCATGGGGCACAGGATGCCTTCCAGTATCCATAGTATCATCTGCTTCGCGTAATATGAATTCGGAGAACCTTTGTCTGTGAATTATTGCCATGAGGCAAGCGCAGAACGTCTCAAAAATAGCTCTTTAGAACCATTCTCGAACCTGGCTCGAGACGGGTGCTACGATGCGTGTACATAAACAATTGTAACCGAAACCGTCTTCGGATCGGCCTATCTACAACTAAATTTCGTCATCCTGAGGGGCGACAGATATAGCCAGCGGTGATTGCCCGCCACAGTCCAATTCACCGTCAACCATCGGGACCATGCCAAACGCCAGCTCACGAAGCACCCGTTTAGCCCTCTCTGTCGTCGAAAACGTGAATATGCTGGCAAGCTCCACCAGATTTCGATCACGCTATGATGTTTACGGTCAGAAATAAGATGTCATGACCGCGAAGACAACACGAAATGGGTCCGTACGCAAAACGCCATCCCAAGTACGCGCGGGTGCCGCTGAGAAACGTCAGTCCATCAGAGCAAATGAGAAAGGAGATCTGAAACATGATATGAGGGAACACGCACACGTTAGAGTACACGCCAACACCAGACGCCTCCTTTTCGTCGACCGTGCCGTCCAACCAGCGATCTGAGTTGAACGTATGCGCATCCTCTCCCCAGAGGTCTTTGTTACTGTAACGTCGTCTCTGGTTACCAATCTGGGGCATAGCGTACATAATGACACCACCCACCGATTGTATGCCGAAACAGAAATGACTATTCAAGTACCTTTAGGAACGGGTAATTGATCGATGGTACGCCCGGATTCCGTAAGAGTGGGTTCGGACAAGGGAAGGGCGTCGTCTTTGCTAGCTATCCGGGGGATATGTGGCGCAGTGGGGTGGAATCGCAATCTTTCCTGTCACCGCCACATGCATGGTGAATTCGGTACGACAGGTGAAGAAGGGTTACCTTGATCACAGCGTTCAAGTAAGGCATTGCCTCCAAATTGATGACCGTGAGCTGTGAATGGCTGCGGGAGCGGCTGGCGGCTTCGGTCTTTCTGATCTCTACACGGAGTCTGGATTGCATGTCGGGATTACGTGTCTGCTCCCAGAGAGTCCGGGACATAGTGTTTGCAGTAGTTTCATGGCCAGCGAGCAGGATAATTTACCATGCCAATAACTCCTTGCTCGGCTTATGCTTTACATTTACACCCAAGTTGGCCTTGACTGAGAGTTGGTCAACGACGTGAGTTGGATATCGGAGGCACACGATGACTCACTAAGTAGTATGAAGACGTCCTTGTTTCCCCTGCCTTCTGAGGGCTCGCAAGACTTCTCCTGCACCATTTCCTTAGCAATATGGATGAATGTTTTCTTGGCGTCACGAGCACGATTAAGGCGAGAGTTTGAAGGGTGATCAGTAATCCATTCGAGGACTCTGGGAGGAAGAAACCCAGAAGCCGATTGTGTGAAAAAAAGATATCGCAGCTAAAATGAATTTATTGCACGAGAATACTAAAGTTAGACATGAGAAGTTCAGACCAGTAATTTTCGTACCTCTTTGAAGCAGGATGCAAATCATTTAGGATGGAATTAAATTGAACATTAAATGTAGATATTTGGAGGGAACGCCCGAGCTCATCCATCTAGAAAAAGAATATGGATAAAAATGCACTATACCTTGGCCAGTCGAATTCAGTGCTCCGCGAGACAGCCAAGGCAAAACGTTGAGCTCGACTGTCTGATCGTCACTGCAGCCAATTACATCCAGCCACTTTCCACTTAGCGTCTCAGCACACTCCTTGAAGACAGGTAAGAATGGCGTACCCGAATCCAGTAAGCATGATCCTCCCGTGTCGCTTATGATCCTCACTTTTCGTATAGTTGGTTCAAGTATAAAGACGGATAAAATATTGGATTACCAGCAGCCCAGAGAAAGCCTTTGCCATTCACGATTCGCGACATGACCCGGAGATGAGGTTGCTTAGGATATTGGTATCCAGGTGTATTCAATATCGTTTGAAGAGCTTTTGGATCAGAAATTCCTCCTAGCATTAGTCGAGACACGAATCTTTGACTAATTCGACAAACCAGAATTGCCCAGCATACACCCAAAATGCCCTTGAAACGAACGACGTTACCGTACAGGTTCTGCCATGTGAATTCGGCTTCACCAACGGGACGTTGGAATAACTGACTCGGGCCACCAGATCGTGACCAAAGTTGAGTTAGTGAGACACTTGTATAAAGTACAGACAACAATGAGGAAAGTCAGCCCCACAATTGCAGAAGGAATCATGGCGAACAAATGATCACTTTCTCGTCTATTGCTGCCAAAATCAAAGCATTATAAATGTCTTCAGTTCTGGACGACGTTATCGTATGACTCGCAACAAGATGGTTATCCAATTAAAGCAATGCAAGGTTAATGATTATGGCGGACAGGGCAATGTAAGGCCCAATGGGTTATATGAACTTTCCGTATCCATGGTAGAATGAGCACAACAGTCGTGGCACATAGTCCAGTGAATGATACTGGAGTTCGTACTTGAAAGTTTGACACCGCTTGCCACGCGCGACCAAGCAAACTACAATGGCCAATGAGCGCTGATTAACTTTAACAGGATTCAGAGGACGAGTCGAACCATACTTGACATCATACATGCTATCGAACTTTCTGAGCGATTCCCGGTGTGACATCATTTATATCCATGTGACACTGAAGCAGGAAAAAAATTGACGCACGTTGCAGAACGTGGTTGCTCTAAGGAAATAGCCACACTATCTCAAAAGAAACCCGCCCGAAGTCACGGAAACCGCATGGTACGGACGTGGGCTGGATCGAATCAGAATTCCGAGTGGCTATCAAACTGTGTGCCCGCCTCGCCTTATCCAGCCGCGGCGCAAGATGCTGGAAGCAGCAAGCACGAGTAAAGTGGGTGTGGCGTAATAGGTGTTGCACCTTATAGCATCGTCGAGCCACTCCTCTTTCTTATACTACGCTTCGACGCAGACTTAGGCCCATCGCGATACACGAGCAAGCCTTATACTCATGCTAGAACGGCAACCATACCAAGGACCTGCTCGAAAGCTGGTTTTGGCTTTCGATGTAGGCACCACGTATAGCGGCGTCTCATACTGTATTCTTGACCCGGGCGAGCCACCTGTCATTTGTAGTGTTACGCGGTGAGCTTTGACACTTTTTTTACAATAATTGTCTTCATATAAATCGTGCAAAAAGATTTCCTGCCACAGATCACGTTGGTGGAAACTCCAAGATACCTTCCATTGTGTATTATGACCGGGAAGGAGTACCCCGCGCATTCGGCGGCGAAGCTCTCCAGGAGAGCATAATCGAGAGAGCAGAGGAAGAAGAATGGATCAAAGTAGAATGGTGAGAGCCATGTTAGCACGGCTCCTAGCCGCTGAGTCTGGGTTGCTAGGTGGAAGCTTCATCTTAGACCTAAAAGCATGGCATCGAGTCATATCACTGATCAAGACCTCCCTCCGCTTCCTTCAAACAAGACTGCCCTACAAATTCTAGGCGATTTTATGGGGTATCTCTTTCAATGTACAAAAACATACATTCAAGAAACGCATGCGAGCGGGTCAGACATGTGGGAATCGTTTGAGGACAATATCGATTTTGTTCTCAGTCATCCGAACGGGTGGGAAGGCCCACAGCAAACACAGATACGACGTGCGGCAGTGCTTGCAGGTCTGGTCCCCGATTCCCCTGCTGGGCAAACTCGGATCCAGCTCGTCACCGAAGGCGAAGCGAGTCTTCACTTCTGCTTGAGCACCGAAAAAACCGCTGGTTCATTCAAGGTAACTCGCGAGTCCACATTTCGCATGCATAAATGAGTTCTTTCCTCAGGAAGATCAAGGTGTCTTGATTATCGATGCAGGCGGCGGAACCATCGATGTCAGCTCTTATTATATGAATACTTCGTCTGCTACGTTCCAAGAGATCGCCCCTGCAGAATGTAAGCAAGAATGTCACTCGGTTTACTTGTGCTAATGACTGGGTTGAAGGTCGTTTACAAGGTGCAGTATTCGTCACTCGACGCGCCCAACAGTTCCTCACAGGTAAGCCAGTGAATGAAATATGCTTGAATGGACATTTATGATCGTAATAGTAAAACTCGCGGGTTCCAAATTCGGTACTGCGGAGGATATTGCTCAAATGACGAGCGAATTCGACAGGACGACGAAGCTCCGTTTCAGTAATCCTGCTGAGCCATCTTACATCCGCTTTGGGACTGTGAAGGATCGCGACCTCGCATTCAACATCAAATCTGGACAACTCAAAATTCCAGGGTCAGTGATACGTTTTATAAGTCCACCTGTTTACGACTTTCGCTACCAGAGGTGATGTCGCGGCTCTTTTCGAACCTTCCATAGTAGCGATCATTGCAGCCGTGGAAAACCAAAGAAAGCTAGCCACCAAGCCTATCAATGTACGTCTACCCCCTGGATCATGATACACAAATGGCAGATGTTTCCTAGTCCGTCTTCCTCGTTGGGGGATTCGCCGCGAGTGATTGGCTCTTCTCGAAACTGCAAGAGCATATTAAACCGTTGAACCTCAGCTTTTGTCGACCTGACAGTCATACGTGAGTGACATTCCAGATAGACATGGCTTCACTCTCTTACTCCGGATTTACTAGAAATAAAGCTGTGGCAGATGGCGCTCTCGCATTCTACCTCGATCGTAGGGTTTCAGCACGTGTTGCTAAATTCACATATGGCACGCGGTGTGCCATAGAGTTCAATAAGAACGACGAACAGCACAAACTACGAGCAGCGACTGCGGTCCCGCGACCATCTGGACGCATGGTCCTTCCAAACGCGTTTAGTGCTATACTGCACAAAGTACGTGACTACATATCGTGTTCGTTCATGACTGATAAATAAAGGGAACTACGGTGTCGGAGATAAAGGAATTCCGAAAGGACTTTATCACGGAGTGTGCTGAAAGGACCTCGTGCGATACGATCGCTACGGAGATTGTTTGCTACAGAGGCAATGCGAGCAACCCTCGTTGGATGGACTCGGAGCCGGGTGAGTATCCATCGTATGTGATTGTTGACATGAGTACTGGAGTGTTGCTGGTGAATCAAGGGATGTTTTCCAACCTATGCACAATTCATGCGGATACGTCGCGGGTATCCAAGACGCTGAGTCCTCGACGCGGATTCGCGGGGTTACAGTTTTACAGGCGACAATTCAGCATCGTGTTGATGTTTGGGTTGACGGAGTTGCAAGCGCAAATTAGCTGGACGGAGAATGGTAATGAAAGGAGGTAAGGCTCTCTCTTTTAGCCGTACCTTTGTTGTTGATTAACATGCCTAAAATTTAAGAGGCCCTGCGACTGTAGTGTTTGATCAGATATTAGAGGAAATTTAAGGTACTCCTCGTTCAGCTATGCTTCGAGTCGGCGTCGGGGTTGAATATTTATTCCTGTTCCGAGGTGGAATGATATTTTTCTCATCGGTTCTCGTTCCCTGTTTGATACTATAACCTGAGTTTCCGCCACGGTGAGGTCGACCCTCAGGCACACTCGTGTGTCGTCATTGGTCAACTCATCAAAGCCAAAGATGGCTCATGGTTTATCATCAATGCAATACGTTTTCTGAATGCGGCCGTGTAATTTTATGTTCAGAAGTCTGACCAGGACAATGTTGACAATCAAAGGTGTGTCGACTGTATGATTGGTGCTTCACTGGGTACCTTACAGAGTTTTTTTTCTATGATAATAGTGAATATGACCACAGTTGTGAATACTCTTGGGTCATATCTCCCTGGGTCTGAGCTTTGATTCACAGTGTGTCTTGCATATTGGTTAAAGACTAACATGTTTGACTTACACTAGGGCCTTGGTCTTGCACTCCACATTACAATGTGTCCATCTAACTTTTGTTTAACTCAAGAAGGGTTAACTTGGCTGAATGGGGCACCATGCTTATTGACAAGGATGATAAATGCATTCCTGATGTGCATTAAATGTTTGTGTTGTTTATTGATTCTTGTTCTTATGTGATGTTCATCATGTCTGTTAGGTTACCATTGTGATAAGGAGGCACAGGTGGTTATTGACTATATCAAGGCCCAGAAGAATTAGAAATAGAGAGAAATACTACACTAGGATATATACTTCAAGTGGGATGTACAAATATTGATGTACAATATGTCTCTTGTTAATGCAGATAAAATAGCCTAGACAAAGTTCCTACACATACTGTACTGTATCTGACAATCTCAGTCATCCATACTTGAAGACAATCTTGAAGCTTGAACTCTGGTTTCATTTACATATGTGCTCCACTCCTCATTCAACTGACTCCTGGGCCAACATTTATACATATATGGCTGACAACATACTTTGCACTTTAATGCACAGGGGGGAAAACTACCTATTCCTTATCATTATTCCAATTCTTCCAAAAATGATCATGAAGTCCAGTTCTAGAATTCATTGACTTGCAAAGACCCATCAATAACCTCCCAGTGTTGCCTCTGGCTGACCTTCAGAATAAATTGTCTCCCAACCATGAGATCCTTGCACAATACTTTCCCAAGTCTTCTGCTCTTCAGTTTTCACTGAAACAAATATGCTGGAGAAAACACCAGATACCCAAACATCATGTGCAGTGTAGGCTTTCAGAACCTTAGTATTTGGGTTATGGCTGATTTTAGAAAGACAGGAGGTTCCAGCAGCAAGGGCAAACACAATTTGAACCACAGGAATATTGTCATCTATGATGTTGAGGGTATAGAGGTCCATAAAAAGGAAGAGGTCTGGATCTGGGTCATTATAAGCTGCAGAATTCTTGGCTGGAAGCAGTATAACTCCAATACTATCCAGTTGTAGTTCATCCCATTTGAACAAGAAGGGAATGACTCCATCAATAGCTTTTTGATTGTAGGCACAAAGTATTACTGCACCTTGAGCCATTAATCACATAAGACTTTCAGCATGGATGATTGCCTGTTGATGTACTTTGATAATGTGTGTAAAGTATACCCTGCTGTCTTTGAAATTCTTGGCCAGAAATGCATTGGTTTGCTTTGTACCCTTTTTTGAGAAATTCCAACTGTTACAGTTTTTCCTCATTTCTTGCTTTTGCCCAATTCCCCTCAGACCTTTTCCATTTTCTCCCAACTCCTTTTCCATTGAATTCCATAATGTTCCATACTTCCAATTCCTTCCATTTGTCCTCATAGCACTGGAGCTATACCATTCCCATATCTGTCTTATTCTCCAGAACATTCTAGATAGTTTCCTTTTTCCTCTCTTGGTCTGTGCCCTACAAACCATACTATAAGTACTCAATTTCTGTCTCATGTACCTTAGCTAGTTCTACGCAATCCAAGCCTAGTAACCAGCAAGCCACCTATGGGTGAGACTCCACCATTCTGCACTACAATGTCTACATCTTGGTGGCAACTCTCTTTGCCACAGACTATTGCATCAGAGTCAACTTCCTACAGAAAGGGGTCAATGTCTTTATTGTCATTCTAGTCACCATATGGCTGGGACTTCGCCATTGATTAGGATATCAATTCTACTTCAGGAGTTACTAGCTGAGTTACTAGCCTCAGTGTAACAAAAGAACTAGCTCTTCTTCACTGCCTCCTTATTTAAGGGAGCAGACCCCTCTATCACCATTGTTCCCCCCTGAGGACCACCTTATCCCTTTCCCTTCCACAAGAAGAAGAGGTTTTATCGTCCCTCTCACTTTGCCCCCCTACTCCACCCCTCAGACATGGCTGGACCCAGCAAAGAACAAATTCAAGTCAAAGAAGACCCTACCATCAAAATACCAGGAGAGTGGGAAGAAGAACAAGAAGACATTCTTGGACCACCTCTAACTGAAGAGGAATACCAACAGAAGCTTGCAGAAGCTGAAGAAAGAGTAGCATGGGAAACCCACCAACAACAAGCCTGTCAGCACGCCATGGCAAAAGCCTAGGAACTTAATGCTGGTCTGCCGGATGATTTCTCTGGAGAATCTGAAGATGCCATTAGATGGATGCTCACAATGCAAGCTTATTTCAAGATGAACGAGGATCTGTATGATGAAAAAGCCAAGATCCTAACCATGCTCAATAAGATGAGCAAAGGATGAGGAAAAGTCTTCTCAGAAGGTTGGTTCTACCACCTTGAAGACCCTCTGATCAAAGGGAAGGACAAGACCTTCGATGTCCTCATCACAGACTTCTCCAAGACATTCTTCCCATTTGATGCTGCCAGTAAGGCCAGAAGAACCCTATGGAACCTCACTCAAAACATAAGGGACAAGGATGGGTTTGCCAAATACATTGCAGACTTCTCTCTAGCCACAGCACAAGCAAGACTCACCGATGAAGAGGCCCTCATTGAATACTTTGGAAGAGGTTTAGATGAAAAAATCATCACCAACATCCTCTCTATGGGAAATGTCCCCACCACACTTCATGGATGGATGGAGCAAGCAAGCAAGTTTAATGCACAACAAGAATGCATTAAAGACATGAAGAAAGGGTTCAGATGGAGGGACTACTCTCAGAAATGGGACCCCAATGCCATGGAGGTCAATGCTGTCTGACTTTCCCCTGTAGAAAAAGCTCGCCATGTCAGGGAAGGGCGATGCTTTATCTGTCACAAAAAGGGATGTGTTGCAAGGAACCACCCAAAGGATGGGAGGAAAGAAGGTACCTCGTCCATGTTCCAACCAAAGAACCCTGCAAGAGCTGCCTCCACCATCACTGAGGAACTGCTCATCCCCAAGGAGCCAAAGACCCCCTCTGATTTAGACCAATACCTCAAAGTCCTTGAAGGATGAAAGGTAGACCATAAGGAGTTGGTCAGAGTCCTCAAAGCTTGCTTTGAAGAAGAAGAACCCGAGGAAGAAAAGGTGGCAAGGATTGGGTTAAACAAGAAATTGGATTTTTAAAGCAGAGGAAAGTATCAGCATCTTCTCCTCCAGAACGTTCTGCTCCCATCATTTGTACCAATAGGAAAGAGAAATCAATTCACATTCCCATCTCTCTATTCCACAGAGCAAAAACTGCTGAGATAAAAGCCCTGCTGGATTCAGGGGCTACAGAAAACTTCATTGATCCAATAACCATTGCTAAATATCATTTTCCAACAAAACAGCTCTGACACCCCATCAAAGCATCTAACATAGATGGAGCTGAGAATTGAGGAGGGTTCATCCGAAAGGAAACTCACCTGGTTCTCAAAATTGGACCATGAGAAGAAGTTGTTCACTTCCTTGTCCTCAATTGTGGAGAAGATTGAGCGATTCTAGGAATTCCTTGGTTTACCAAGGTGAACCCCACTATAGATTGGCAAACTCGAACAATCCTTGTCCCTGACATTCCAGAAAACCATAATGCTGAAGAAGAAGCCCTAGAACAACAATATCTCATTGAATCATTGAAGAAAACAACCATTGCCACTGAAGCAGCTATCGCTGCCCCAAAGAAAGAAAAAACTTTACCAAAGGAGTATGAAGAATATTCTTCAGTGTTTGAAGAGATGACTCATGACTTACTTCCCCCATCATGACCTTTTGACCACAGAATTGAGCTGGATGAGTCATTCATTCCTAAAGTCACCAAAGTCTACCCTCTAAACCCTAAAGAGATGGAAACTTGTAAAGAGTTTGTTGATGAACACTTATGAACAGGGTGAATTGTACCCTCCAAGTCCCCTCAAGCCTCTCCTTTCTTCTTTGTACCAAAGAAGGATGGCTCATTACAGTGACCTCCAAAACCCTTTCAATAACTAACCCTGATGCAGTGTGCAAAGCGCACTGCAATCACCTGGAATAATCACATCAAGCTTTGCTGGAGAGAAAGATAGTACATACTCTTGGCTACAAAATTGCCCCCTATATCACGTGATTTGGTCCAAATGTGGTTGAGTTACAAGCAATAT
>JBBPMM010000289.1:0-33727 GCA_038090335.1 Solioccasus polychromus
GTGTGTTTGAGAGGATTGGAGGAATGGATGAGAATATCATCCATGTAAATGATGACCCACCCTTCAGAAATAAGGTCACGGAAACCATCATTCATAAAGGCTTGAAATGTGGCTGGGGAATTACATAACCCAAAGAACATAATTGTTGGTTCAAAGAGACCAAACGGGGTGATGAAGGCTGCCTTCCAGCGATCTTCAGGTTTAATGAGGATGTTATTATACCCCCACTGTACGTCGAACTTGGTAAAGGTGGTGAGTCCTTGAGTTTGTCGAGGAGATCAGAGATAAGGGGTAACAGGTAAGCATTCTTGACTATATGTGAATTTAGATACCGATAATCTTGGCAAGGACGAAGTGAGCCATCTTTCTTTGGAACAAAGAAGAAAGGGGATGCTTGAGGAGATTTCGATGGAACAATATGGCCAGTTTGAAGGTGTTTGTCAACAAACTCTTTACACATTTCCATCTCCTTAGGATTCAATGGATAAACCTTGGCTACCTTAGGCATGAAGGATTCGTCTAGATCTATCCCATGGTCGAATGGTTGGGAAGGGGGAAGAAGATCATGAGTTTGTTCTTCAAATACCAATGAAAATTCAGAGTATTTGGGGGGAAGAGTCTTCTTTTCTTTTGGTGTGGCAATAGCTGCTTCAGTGGCTATGGTAGTCTTTCACAGGGATTCGACAAGATATCATTGTTCCAGGGCTTCCCCTTCTGCATTATGGTTTTCTGAAATATCAGCAATGGTGACAGTCCAGGTCATCCAGTCGATTTTGGGGTTTACTTTAGTGAGCCATGGGATCCCTAAGATTGCTCAGTCCCCTCCACAGTTTAGCACAAGAAAATGAACGACCTCTTTTCATTCTCCAATCTTAACAGCAAGAGAGGCTTCTCTTCAAATCATCCCCTCTTTATTTGTAGTGCCATCGGCGTTAGAGGCTCGAACAGGATGAGGGAGTCATTTGGTGGGGAAATCATATTGGGCAATTGTGAGAGGGTCGATGAAATTTTCGGTAGCTCCTGAATCCAAGAGGGCAGAGGTCTCAGCAATTTTTGTTCCGTGAAAGAGGGTTAAGGAAATGCAAACAGATTTCTCTTTCTTACTGGTACAAAGTATAGGTGTGGAATGTTCAGGAGGAAAAGATGCTGATGCTTTCCTCCTTTCTAAAAACCCTAGATCCTTTCATTCAAGGACATCCTAGAGACTTTTTCTCCTTCTTCATCAAAGCATGCTTGGAGGACTTGAACAAGTTCCTTCTGATCTATCTTCTGTCCCTCAAGGACCTTGAGATACCTGTCTAGATCGGAAGGTTCTGGTGCCTTGGGAGGTTCTGAAACAGAGACGGTAGCTGCCCTGGTTTGGGTCCAGAAGGGGTTATTGGACTTTACAGACAGAGTCCCTTCAGATTTCTGGTCATCCTAAGGATGGTTGCATGTGGAGCAACCTTTCTTATGGCAAATGAAGCAGTGTCCTTCTCAGATATGGTGAGCACGTTCCACTGGAGAAAGTCGAATGACGTCGACTTCCATGGCATTTGGATCCTTTCGTTCCAAGAAGTTCCTCCACCCTAGACCCTTATGCATATCCTTGATGCGTTCCTGCTGTGCGTTAAACTTGCTGGCCTGTGCTATCCAATCTTGGAGAGTAGTGGGGACGGTGGCCATGGAGAGGATATTAGTGGTGATCTTTTCATCTAACCCTCTTCTGAAGTATTTGATAAGGGCTTCTTCATCCGAGAGCCCAGTCTGAGCAGCAGCAAGGGAAAAGTCGGCAATGTATGTGGCAAAGCCATTCTTGTCTTTGACATTCTGGGTAAGATTCTGGATGGTTCAGCGAACTTTGCTAGCAGTGTTGTATGGGAAGAAGGTTTTAGCAAAGTCGGCGGCCATGATATTGAAAATTCAATGGTCGTCTGGAACATTAGGACTTTTTAGACGATAAAACCATCCTTCAGAGAACACTTTTCCTCGACCCTTACTCATCTTGTTCAGGGTCATAAGCATCTTGGCACAATCATCATATAGATTGCTATTCATATTGAAGTATGCTTTCATAGCAAGCATCCAGCGTACAGCATCTTTGGATTCTCCTGAAAAGTTGTCAGGGAGTCCAGCTTTGAGCTCAGTATGTTTAGCCATAGCAGCTCGTTCTTCTTGTCGATGGCATAGGTACTTGTCTAGCTCCTTAGCTTCTTCTTCAGCACATACATGTTTCTCTTCCTGAGAAGCTTCTACTCTTCTCTGGATTTCTTCTTTGTCAAGGTTCTCTTGGGCTAGCTGTCTAGCTAGAGCACGATCCTGATAATCGTTATCTTCCTGTTCCCAATCAACATCCTGTTGTGGGGCAAAGGGTAAGGCTACAGAGGGGTCTTGTTCGACCTCAATGGAGTTCTCTTTGTGAGACAGCTTGGGTAAGGACATAGTGTGTTCAAGAGGAACAGAGGAAGAAGAGGCGAAGGGAATGGAGTACAGGTTATGGGGTTTCTTCTTCTTCTGGTAAGAGGAGGGGTAAGCAGGTCTGCATGGAGGGGGAGTAATGGTGGGGGAGGGATAGTCACCTGCTGAGTAGAAGGTGACAGAGGATGAGCTAGTTCTTTTGTTACACTGAATCTAGTAACTCAGCTAGTATCTCCTGAAATAGAATCGATATCCTAATCGATGGTGTAATCCTGGTGGTATCGTTACTAGGATAACGATGAGAACGTTGACTCCTCTCTGTAGGAAATCAACTCTGATGTGATAGTCGTTAGCGAAGAGTGTCGCAATGACAACGTATATGTTGTAGAAGGGAGTCTTATCAAAGTGGTCTCAGCACACTGGCTGGCTTGCTGGTTACTAGGCTTGGGTTGTGTAGAACTAGCTAAGGTACAATGGTAAGGAATCTACCTATTTATAGATAGAGAAGTTGTACACAGACCAAGAGAGAGAAAGGAAACTATCTAGAATGTTCTGAAGAATGTATACTAACTATGGTAAGTAGCTCCGGTACTACAAGGTAAAAGAATGGTAAACTCGAATAGAAATGGGATTGTATGGAATCAGATGGAAACAGAATGAAAGAAAATGGAAAATGAAGGGAATAACTGGGACCGAAGGAAAACTGTAACACTTTATATGCCACAAGAAAGGATGCACTGCCAGAAACCATCCTTGAGATGAAAAAAGAGAGGGAAATTCCTTGATCCCTTATCTCAGACTCTCCCCCCAAGTCACCATTGCTGTGACAGAAAATCCTAAAGAATCCACTCCAACTTCTGACCTGGACTGCTACCTTAAAGTCCTTGAAGGGCAGAAAGTAGATCATAATGAACTGGTCAGGGTTCTCAAAGTGTGCTTTGAAGAAGAAGAGCCAGAGAAAGAAAAGGTGGCAAAAGTAGGGCTTGACCAGAAATTGGATTTTTGAAATGGAGGAAAGTATCAGTGTCTTTTCCTTCAGAATGTTCCACCCCTATCATTTGTATCAATAGGAAAGAGAAATCTATTTGAATCCCCATCTCTATCTCACAGAATGAAAACTGCTGAAATAAGGGCTCTATTAGACTTGGGAGCCACTGAAAACTTTATTGACCCAGTAACCATGGCCAAATACCAGTTCCCCACTCAATGACTTCAATTTCCCATTAAAGTGTCTAATGTAGACAGGTCTGAAAATAAAGGAGGGTTCATCCACAAAGAAGCTCATTTAGTCCTCAAAATAGGAGAATGAGAAGAAGGTGTTCATTTTCTGGTTCTTAATTGTGGGGAAGATCAGGCTATCCTAGGAATTCCCTGGTTTACCAAGGTGAACCTGACAATAGACTGGCAAACCCAAACAATCCTCATCCTCATTACTCCTGTAAACCAAAATATTGAAGAGAAAACCTTGGATCAATGATATCTTGTTGAAACTCTACAAAAAACCACCATTGCTACTGAAGTAGCAATAGCAGCTCCCAAAAAGGAGAAAATGTTGCCTACAGAGTATAGGGAATATGCCTTGGTGTTTGAAGAAAAAACTCATGACCTACTGCCTCTGTCATGACTGTTTGATCATGGCATCAACTTAGATGACTCTTTTGTTCCTAAAGTTGCTAAGGTCTATCCTTTAAACCCAAAGGAGATGGAAACATGTAAGGAAATTGTCGATGAACATCTTTGAACAGGGAGAATAGTACTGTCAAAGTCCCCTCAAGTGTCCCCTTTCTTCTTTGTTCCAAAGAAAGACAGGTCCTTGTGACCATGCCAAGATTATTGATATCTCAACTCCCACACCATCAAAAATGCTTATCCCCTTCCCCTTATATCCAATCTTCTGGATAAACTGAATGATTTGACTATCTTCACCAAGTTTGACATCAGATGGGGGTATAACAACATACTTATCAAACCAGAAGATAGGTGGAAAGCTGCATTCATCACTCCTTTTGGCCTCTTTGAGCCTACAGTTATGTTTTTTGGGTTGTGCAACTCTCCAGTGACATTCCAAGTGTTGAAAAGACCTGAAAGGTGGTTGAGTGGACTGTTAGTCCTGGCCACCTGAGAGTAGTCTGAGGGTGATGGGGGAGTGATATGTTCACCCCAGAGGGACTCTAGTGCAAGGGGTTAGTCCTAGAATGAAGGTGGGCATGAATGAGAATAGTCCAGACGCAGTCCAGATGGTTGTAAATGGTAGTCTGGTCAGTGTAAGTCGTTAAAATACATTAAGACTGGTGGTTCAGTTGAGAGAAATGGTGCAGTAGATGGTGAAAACAGTGAGGGAGTGGTATTCCAACAGTAACAGTGACAGTGGTGAGCAAATGGTAGAAAGCTGCTTGCTGTCATTTCAAATGACAAGTGTAAAATTTATAGTCTGGACATACTCAGACTTCTATGTAGGTATGGAGAAGATGCATGGTCTATGTACCTAATTACATAAAAGGAATGGGTCAAGACTGGGAATATGAAATACCAACCCCGATGGGTGGTGACAGAAAATCCCAACTCAGTTCCAAGTAGCCCAAATGTCTAAGGTGACATTGGAGCTATGAACTGAAAGGTGAAGTAAAATAGGGGAAACTTATGAAAAAGGTAACCAAGTAAGAAAACATAGCTAAGATCAGTCTGGATGGTGTATACACTAGTCTGATCAGTCTGTCATGGACTGTGCAGACCGACAAACCAGACTATTGTGGAATATAGGTAAGTAAGGTGTTCAAGTGAAGGAAATATAGAAAACATAAGGTTATACACATAGAGGTGTATCAACCTCTACAGCATTCATGAATAATGCCTTCTGGAATCTCATCTCAGAAGGGTGGGTTGTTATTTATATGGATGATATCCTGATCCACTCCTTGGATCCTTTTGAGCATCAACTCCAAACTAAGAAAGTCCTTCAACAACTACATGATCTCCATCTTTCCCTAAAAATCTCCAAATGTTCATTTGATGTCTCTGAAGTGGAGTATCTAGGAATGATCATTGGGAATCACCATGCCTCTATGGATCTGACAAAGTTGAAGGCTATCAAGGAATGGAAACCACCAACCTCTATCAAGGCCATATGATCCTTCTAGGGGTTCTGTAATTTCTATAGGAAGTTTATTGCAAACTTTTCCATGATTGCACAACCTCTTATCAAACTCACCAAGAAATCCATTTCTTGGCACTGGGATTCCCCCCAAGAAGAGGCCTTTCATACCCTACAAAAGATCTTCATGACTACCCCCATCCTATGTCTACCTGATACCACTTCCCCTTTTTTCATCATGATGGATGCCTCACTCGTGGCCACTGGTGGAATCTTAATGCAGAAAGATGCTGTTACACTGAGGCCAGTAACTGAGCTAGTAACTGATGTGATAGAATCAATGGTAGACCCTAATACAGTATGTTGATGGGGTAATCCCAAGATTATCAAGACTACAATTGTAGTGTTCCAGTTGAGGATGTCCACTTGTCCCAAGGAATTCTCCTGTGTGATGGTAGCAAAGAAGACAATAAGGCAATAACATACTCCTCTCTGCTCAAGGAAGGCTTCAAGACAAGCATACTGGATGATTGGAATGGTGGAGAAGTCTTGCTCCCTATGAGTGGCTTGCTGGTTACTAGGCTTGGATTGCATAGAACTAGCTAGGGTACATGGGTAGGAAGTCTGCCTATTTATAGATAGAGAGACTATGCACAGACCAAGAAAGAAAAGGAAGTTATCTAGAATGTTCCAGAGAATGTATACTAACTATGGTAGGTAGCCCTGGTGCTATGAGGTTAATGGGTCAAGGGTTTCGGATGAAATTGGGATTATGCAGAAATGGAAGGAAACAAAAAGAAAAGAAAAGGGGAGAACCATAACAAGGTAAAACTGTAACACTACCCCTGCTCAATCCCTCAGATCACTGATCTGAAATATTATTAGTCTCTCCTCCTGAAGATGAATATTCCTCTATAATTCATGTGGCAACAGGGGGGTTGGTGGAAATATTGGGACAATGAGTTACCTTGTGTCCTTGTATCCCACACCTGTCACATGGAAGTCTGCAGCAAGCATCTTTGCAGTGATGAGGAGCCCAAAGGAAACACTTAGGGCAACAATATTGGTGACACTCCAAATACCAATGCCCCCATTGCTGGCACTTAAAGCATTGACCTCATCGATTGGGAGAGTCAGGAAGATTGTCTATGTTGATTGGGTGATCAGGGGTACCAAACGAGGACACAGTATCACCATTAGGGGAAGTGAAATGAAGATTGTTGAGGGCTTGGTGTAAGACCTCTGTAGGAGGAGAGGGGACGCGAGGGGGTGTGGGTGGACAAGATGCAAGATGGGAAGGAAGGGGTTGTTGCCACTCAGGTTGGGGGGTCCAGGTGGGTCTAGCAGGTTCCAGGACCAGAAGGGCAGGAGAATCATCATAAGATGAAAGACAAGGTGGGGTAGGGATCAAGTAGGGTGTTGGTTGATGTTGGGGCTGACGATGAGGTCTGTGAGTGGGAAAGAAGGAGAGGAGGTGGAAGGAGTGGGAGAGGAAGGCATCAAAAGGAGGAATCTGGGTAAAATGGAATTGGTAGTGGTTAGTGGATACCCTTGATACCAAGTTTCCTCCAAGGGAGTAAGACTGTCTAGGAGAGACTGAAGTGTGGGGAGAGTGGATGAGGGAATGCGATTAACGAAGAACCAGAACCCTTTCAAATGCATCAAATCAAGTAGGTGGTCCAACGTTAATTGAGTGGAATGGTCGATAGCTCACATAAATGCCAAGCTAGGCTCAGAGTGGGAGTGTTGGAGTAGGAGGTCAGTGGTGTAGATTTGGTGGTATAAGCACACCATCTCTTGTAGAGAGGAGGCCTGACTCCACAAGGGGTCATGTTTGACACAGAAAAGAGGATGTGGGTTGGCAAGGATGGTACCAAAAAGCATTTGATGATAGGAGACAGGGAGACATTCAGCATAGATGGTGGGAGACAATATAGTGGAATGTGACAGATAAGTGGAATATGTACAAGGGATGTCAGAGTTTAGAGTTTTCATCAAATTTTATACTCCTGAAGGACCTCAGATGCATTTCCCAAATTGGACTCTAGTTTCCAGGTATTCTTGGTGGAGGAATACCCCTTCCATTTCACTAGATATTGATGTCATCCTTGTGTTCCTCAATGATTAAGGATATCTTCTACTTCCCATTCTTCTTCTCCTTCTATCTCCTTGAACAAGGGTCAAAGGAAGTTTGGTCCATGTTTGGGGGTTTCCCAATAGGGTGATAAAAGTGATGCATGAAAGATGTTATGAATCTTTCAAGATGGGGGTAATCAGAGTTTGTAGGCAAGAGGGGAAATGACCTTAGAAATTTCAAAAGGTTTTTCTCTTCTGGGGAGAAGTTTCTTTGAAGTGTGGTGGAAACAGAGAATTCAGGCTTCTAGCCATATCTTGTCTCCCACTTTCCATGGTTTAAATTTTGAAAAGGTCCATTCTTTCATGATCTGAGCAGAATTCTCATGAGCTGCCAAGGCTTCCTTCCATGCCTCTTTGAGAAGGGAAAGACGAGTTTCCAGGGCCGGAATAAATGTCTTTCTGATGGGGGGGTATCTCCTAGGTTCATATCCAAGCATCAGAAAGAAAGGTGTCTTCTGGGTGGAGGCATGGACATTGGAATTGTAAGAGAATTCCACCATAGGGAGAAGGTCCACCCATCTATTGGGTCGACCTTCAGAGAAGATTCACAAGTAAGTCTCAAGAGACTGGTTAGCTTGTTCAGTTTCTCTGTTGGTTTGAGGGTGATAGGCTGTGGAAAGTCAAAGATCATAATCAAGGAGCCAAGAGAGTTCCCTGGCAAAAGCAGAAGCAAATTGGGGACCTCAATCAGAAATGACCATAGAGTGGAGGCCAAACCTAGGGAAGACCTTTTCAAGAAAAAGTTGTGCTATGCCCTCTGCATTAATAGTTTTAGAACAGGGAGAGAAAATTACCCTCTTCATAAGGCCATGGTCGACCATGACCAGAATAGAATCAAAGCCACGAGAGGGAGGAAGATCCATGATGAGATTGACCAAGATCTGCTTGAAAGGGTGGGTGGCAGAAGAGGGGATAGGAGAAAGCAGGGGAATGGTAGGATGGGTGTTGACCTTATGCTGTTGACAGATGGCACAGCTGGAAATAAAGTGACAAACAAAAGTAGAAAGACCCAGCCACCAAAAGTCACATGCAACCAAAGCAGTGGTGCAGAAGATACCACCATGACTGTCGGCAAAGGAGGAGTGGACAGAGGATATGACATTGTGACAGAGGGACTTGGGAATGTAGAGGCGATTTTTAAAGTACAATTTCCCATCATCAAATGTCCAATCTTGGATGGAGGATTGTGGGAAAAGAGGGGAGTTCTCAAAAGATTTTGTGATGGCATCAAGGACCAAGGGGTCAGTGGTGGAGGACTGAGTGACCTTATCTGCAAGAGCCAGGTCAATAGAGTGGAGGAAGATGTCATTGGGGAGGAGCATGATGGCTTGATTGTCATTGGCAGTGTTGACATGGTCTTTATGTGAGAGGGCATCTGTCAGGCCCATCTGGGTTCCAGGTTGGTGGACAAAATGGAGGTCAAAATCCTGTAGAAAGAGAAGCCACCAGGCCTGTCAGTGGGAGAGTTTTCATGGTTTGCAGAAGTAAGAAGATTCTTATGATTGGTAAGAATAGTGATGGGGTGGAAAGTGCCCTGCAAATAATGATGCCATTCATAGAGGGTGTGAATGACTGTGAGGAGTTCTTGATCATAGATATCATAGTTGTGTTCCACAGGGGATAAGGTCTTTGACAGGTAGGCACATGGATGGAGATTGCCATTGGCATCTTTCTGCATAAGGATACCACCTGTGGCAACAAGAGAAGCATCAGTCATAAGAAAGAAAGGAGAAGTGGTGTCCAGAAGATGCAAAACAGGAGTGGACATGAAAATACATTGGAGAGTGTGGAAGGCATTTTCATGAGAGGATGACCACTCCCAAGGAGTGGCTTTCTTCATCAGGTCAATGAGGGGTTGGGCGATTGTCAAGAAGTTAGTGATGAATTTCTGATAAAAGTTGCAGAACCCTAAGAAAGATCATACTGCCTTGACTAACTGGGGAGGTTGCCACTCTTAGATGGCTTTAAGCTTAGTAGGATCCATAGAGGTATGATGGTGTCCAATAACCATACCAAGATATTCAACCTCCGATACATCGAAGGAGCACTTTGAGATCTTCAGTGAGAGCTGAAGGTCCCTTAGATGTTGAAGGACTCACTTTGTTTGGGCAGTATGCTCAGTAGGATCAGAGGAGTGGATAAGGATGTCATCCATATAAATCATGACCCATCCTTCTGAGATAAGGTCCTGGAATCCATCATTCATGAAAGCTTGGAATATGGCAGGGGAGTTGCACAGGCCAAAGAACATGACCATTGGTTCAATGAGACCAAACAGCATGATAAAGGCTGCCTTCTATCAATCTTCAGGTTTGATGAGAATGTTGTTGTACCCCCACTGGACATCAAACTTGGTGAAGATGGTCAAGTCCTTTAGTTTATTCAAGAGATCCGAAATAAGGGGAAGAGAATAGGTGTTCTTTACTGTATGTGAGTTTAGATATCAGTAATCTTGGCATGGGCATAGAGAGCTGTCCTTCTTTGGAACAAAGAAGAAAGGAGACACTTGAGGGGACTTTGATGGTACTATCTGTTCAGTTTGGAGGTGTTCATCAACAAATTCTTTACACATTTCCATCTCCTTAGGATTCAAGGGATAGACTTTGGTGACCTTTGGTATAAAGGAATCATCTAAGTCAATGCCATGATCGAAAAGACAGGATGGAGGAAGGAGGTCATGGGTTTGTTCCTCAAATACAGAGATGAACTCATTATACTCAGAAGGTAGCACTTTCTCCTTCTTCAGGGTGGCAATGGCTGCTTTGGTGGAGATGGTGGTTTTCCATAAAGATTCTATCAGATATTGTTGTTCCAGAGCTTCTCCTTCTGCATTATGGTTTTCAGGAATGTTGGCAATAGCAACTGTGTGGATTGTCCAATTGATTTTGGGATTCACCTTCATGGGCCAAGGGATTCCTAGAATCACCCAATCTCTGCTGCAGTTTAGTACAAGAAAACAGATGACCTCCTCTCTCTGTTTGATCTTTACAGCCAGAGAGGTTTCTTTCTAGACAAAACCCCCTTTATTAGCAGTTCCATCTGCATTTGATGCTTTAATAGGGGTGGGAAGTCATTTGGTAGGGAACTGATATCTTGTGATGGTGATGGGTTCAATGAAGTTTTTGGTGGCCCCAGAGTCAAGGAGAGTATTGATTTTAGCAGTTTTCATTCCATGGAAGAGAGAGAGGGGAATATGAATTGATTTCTCTTTCTTACTAGTACAGAGAATAGGAGTGGAACGTTCTGGAGGAGAAGACACTGATATTTTCCTCTGTTCTAAAAACCCTGGATCCTTTTGTCCAAAGTCATCTTGGAGACTTTTTCTCCATCTTCTTCAAAGCAGGCTTGCAGGACTTGGACAAGTTCCTTCTGATCAACCTTTCACCCCTTGAGGACCTTTAGGTATTTATCTAGATCAGAAGATGGGGGAGGTTCTGGCACCTTTGGAGATTCTGGAGCAGTGATGGTTGCAGCTCTGGCTTGGTTTCAGAAGGGATTATTGGATCATATAGGAGGGGACCCTTCAGACTTCTTATCATTCTGAGGATGATTATGAGTGGTGCATCCCTTCTTATGGCAAATAAAGCATTGTCCTTCCTGGATATGGTGAGCCCTCTCAACCGGAGAGAGACAGATGACATCTACCTCCATAGCATTCAGATCTTTTTGCTTGGAAAGGTTTCTCCATCCTAAACCCTTGCACATATCCTTGATGCATTCCTGCTGCATGTTGAACTTGCTGGCCTGCTCCATCCATCCTTGGATTGTAGTGGGGATGGTGGCCATAGAGAGGATATTGGTGGTGATCTTTTTGTCTAACCCTCTCCTGAAATATTCGATAAGGGCTTCTTTGTCAGAGAGACCCATCTGGGCAGCAGCAAGGGAGAAGTCAGTGATGTACTTAGTGAAGCTGTCTTTGTCTTTAGTATTCTGGGTGAGGTTACAAATAGTTCAGCAAGCTTTGCTGGCAGTGTTGTAGAGAAAGAAGGTTTTAGCAAAGTCAGTGGCCATGATATTGAAGGTTCACTGGTCATCAGGAAGAGTGGGGCTTTTCAGACAATAGAACCATCCTCAAAGAAGACCTTCCCTCTACTCTTACTTATCTTGTTCAGGGTAGTGAGCATCTTTGCTCGATTGTTGTATAGGTCACTATTCATATTAAAGTATGCTTTCATGGTGAGCATCCAGCATACTACATCCTTGGATTCTCCTGAGAAGTCATCCAGAAGTCTGGCTTTGAGTTCTGTAGCCTTGGCCATTTCTTCTCTTTGTCATTTAAGATATTCAGCAACTCATTGTGCTTCTTCTTCAGCTAAAATATGTCTCTGTTCTTGAGAAGCTTCTACTCTTCTCTTAATTTCTTCTTCATCAAGGTTCTCTTGGGCAAGTCGTCTTGCTAGAGCTTTGTCCTGGTCATTGTTGTATTCCTGTTCCCAGTCAATGTTCTGTTGTGAGGCAAAGGGTAAAGCATCAGTGGGGTCCTGTTTGACCTCAATAGAGGTTTCTTTGTGAGGCAGCTTGGGGAGGGACGTGGTGCGTTCAAGGGGAAGGGAAGAAAAAGTAGAGGTGAAAGGGATAGAGTAAGGATTATGGGTTTTCTTCTTCTTTTGATAGGGCAAAGGGTAAGATGGTCCTTGGGGTGGCAGAGTAATGGTGGAGTGGGGTGGTTGCCTGCTAAGTAGGAGGTGACAGAGGATGAGCTAGTTCTTTTGTTATGCTGAGGCCAGTAACTCAGCTAGTAACTGATGTGATAGAATCGATGGTAGACTCTAATACATTGATGGGGTAATCCCAAGATTACCAAGACTACAATTGTAGTGTCCCAGTTGAGGACATCCACTCATCCCAAGGAATTCTCCTGTGTGATGGTAGCAAAGAAGACAATAAGGTGATAATGTACTCCTCTCCACTCAAGGAAGGCTTCAAGTGTTATGCTGAGCCTAGTAACTCAGCTAGTGTTCCCTGAAATAAAACTAATAACCTAATCAGTAATGGAGTCCTGGTCATACTGTGACAAGGATGACAATGAATACATTAACTTCTCTCTGTAGGAAGTCAACCCTGATATGATAATCGTTAGTGAAGAGCATCGCAACGATAATGTAGACATTGTAGAACAGTATCTTGATAATCTCACCTGAGAGGTGGCTGCTGGTTACTAGGCT
The DNA here is from genome assembly GCA_038090335.1 of Solioccasus polychromus. Lineage (NCBI taxonomy): Eukaryota > Fungi > Basidiomycota > Agaricomycetes > Boletales > Boletaceae > Solioccasus > Solioccasus polychromus. Next base: position 12,790 of record JBBPMM010000289.1, read on the forward strand.
TGGATTGTGTAGAACTAGCTAAGGTACATGATCAAGAGTTCTACCTATTTATAGGTAAAGAGATGATGCATGGATCAAGAAAGAAAAGGAAACTATCTAGAATGTTCCAGAGAATGTATACTAAATATAGGTAGTAGCCCTGGTGCTATGAGGTAAATGGGTAAAGGGATTTGGGAAAGTTAGGAACATTGTAGAAAGGGAATGAAACAGGACAATGGAAAGAAATGGATTGGAGCAAAATGGAAAGAGAGATAAACTGGGAAAGAAATTCATAACATTACTCCCTCTCTAACTTCCAGTTCACTGAACTGGACTATTATTTTCTCCTCCAGACAAGGAATTCTCTTCAACCACCCAAGTAGCAATGGCAGGATTAGTTGTGATATTTGGACAAAAGGCCACCTTATGTCCACACACTCCACAACCGTCACATGGAAGCCCTTGGCAGGAATCCTTACAATGTCCTGGGGCATAAAGAAAACACTTGGGGCAATGATAGTGATGGCACTCTGAGTACCAATGCCCCCATTCTTGACACTTAAAGCATTGGCCTCAACGATTGGGTGAATCTGGTACATAAGTGGTCTACATCAATAGGATTATCCAGAGTCCCAAATGAAGACGCTGTGCTCCTATCCGAAGAAGTAAACCTGAGATCATTAAAAGCTTGGTGGAGAATTTCAGCAGGAGGAGCGAGTACAGGTGGCAGGGTATTGGGACGAGATGGAATTGGGAACCAAGCAGTAGGATGATTGGGGGAGGGAGTCCATGTGGGTCTGGCAGGAGGTGGGATAGGAAGAGGAGGTGAACTCTCATAAAATGAAAGCTGGGGTTGGACTGGAAGTGAGTAGGGTGTTGGTTGGCAATGAGGCTGATGATGGAATCTACAATTAGGAGGAAAGGGAGGAGTAGGAGTGGTTGGGCAACTTGGGAGAGAAAGGAAGAATCAAGGCATAATATGGTCAGTCGTGGTAAGAGGATGACCTTGGTAGTGATCAGCCTTGGAGGGGGTAAGACTGGCAATGAGAGATGGAAGAGTTGGTACAAGGGAGTGAGGAATATGATTCATGAAGAACCAGAACTCCTTGTTGTGCATTAAGTCAAGAAGGGTGTCTGACATCTGTTGGACAGAATGGTCCACCACTTGTCACATGGTAAAATTAGCCCCTGAGTTAGCACGTTGATAGAGGAGATCAGTGGTATATAGCTGGTGGTACAGGTGTACCATTGCTTGGAGAGAAAGAGCTTGGGGCCAAAAGGGGTCATGCTCAATGCAAAAGAGTGGGTGAGGGTTGGTGAGGATGGTTCTGTAGAGCAAATGACGAAAAGAGACAGGGAGATGTTCAGCGTAGATGGCAGAGGTAGACATGGTGAAGGTGATGGATGAATGGGACTCTGAGACAAAAGTTAAGACTTGGTCAGATGTGGAGTTTCAAAGATGTCATCGAGCTTTATACTCTTGTAAAACTTCGGAAGCATTTCCCAAGTTGGATTCTGGTTCCCAGGTATTTTCAGCAGAGGAATACCCTTTCCATTTCACCAGATATTGTTGCCATCCTCGTGTTTCTTGGTGATTAAGAATATCTTCAACTTCCCATTCTTCTTCTCCTTCTATCTCCTCAGATGGTGGTCTCAGGAAATTAGGTTCATGTTCTGGTGTTTCCTGATAGGACAATAAAAGAGATGCATGGAAAACATTATGAATTTTCCAAGATGGGGGTAATCAGAGTTCATAAGCAAGGGGTGAAATGACCTTAGAAATTTCAAAAGGGCCTTCTTGTCATGGAAGGAGTTTTTTAGAGGTGTGACGGAATCAGAGATTCTGTGCTTCTAACCACACCTTGTCTCCAACTTTCCATGGTTTAAATTTAGACAATGTCCATTTCTTCATGATCTGAGTGGAATTTTTGTGAGCTGCAAGAGCTTCTTTCCAAGCTTTGTTAAGCAAGGAAAGATGTGTTTCCAGGGCAGGGATAAATGTCTTTCCAAGAGGGGGGTATTCTTGGGGTTCATATCTGAGCATGAGTGAGAATGGAGTTTTCTGGGTAGATGAATGGACATTGGAATTATAGGAAAATTCAGCCATAGGAAGAAGATCTACCCATTTGTCAGGGTGACCCTTGGAAAAGATGCATAGGTAGGTTTCAAGAGATTGGTTAGCTCATTTGGTCTCACTGTCGGTCTGAGGATGGTAAGCAGTGGAAAGTTGGAGATCATATTCAAGAAGTCGAGATAGTTCTTGAGCAAAGGCCAAGGCAAATTGGGGTCCTCAATCAGAAATGACCATGAAATGTAGACTGAAACGAGGAAATACTTTCTTCAAAAAGAGTTGAGCTACACCTTCTGCTGTAGAGGTTGATACACCTCTACGTGTATAACCTTATGTTTTCCATGTTTTCATCATTTGACTACTTTACTTACTTCTGTTTCACAATTGTCTGGTTCGTCGGTCTCCACAGTCCAGGACAGACCAGTCGGACTAGTGCGTATACCAACCAGACTACTCTTAGACATATTTTCTTACTTGGTTACCCTTTTTGTAAGTTCCCCCTATTCTTACTTAACCTTTCGGTTCGTAGCTCCAACGTCACCTTAGACGTTTGGGCTACTTGGGACCAAGTTTGGATTTTCTGTCACAGCCCATCAGGGTCTGTATTTCATATTCCTGGTCTCGACCCTTTCCTTTTATATTATTAGGTACATAGACCATGCATCTCTCCATACCTACATAGAAGTCTGAGTATGCCTGGACTATAAATTTTGTACTCATCATTTGAAATGACAGCAAGCAGCTTTCTACCGTTTGCTCACCACTGTTACCGTTACCATTGGGATACTGCTCCCTCACTGTTTCTACCATCTACCGCACTGTTTTACTCAACTGTACCGCCAGTCTTTATGATTTTTTAACGACTACACCGACTGGACTACTGTTACAACTGTCCAGACTGCGTCTGGACTATACTCGTTTGTGCCCAACCTTTGTTCTAGGACTAACCCTTTGCTCTAGAGTCCCTCTGGGGCGAACATATCACTCCCCCATCACCCTCAGACTACTTTCAGGTGGCCTGGACTAACAATCCACTCAACCACCTTTCAGGTCTTTTCACTGCATTGATCGATTTGGAACAAGGTGAGAAAATTACCCCCTTCATAAGCCCATGGTTGACCATGACCAAGATAGAGTCAAAACTGCAAGAGGGCAGAAGATCCATGATAAGATCAACAGAGATTTGCTCAAAAGGTCTGATGGCAGAGGAAGGGATAGGGGAGAGAGGTGGAACAGTGGGGTGGGTATTGACCTTATTCTGTTGGCAAATAGCACATCCAGAGACAAACTGGTGAACAAAAGTGGAGAGACCAGGCCACCAAAAGTCACAGGCAACTAAAGTGGTAGTGTGGAAAATACCACCATGACCTTCTGCAAAGGAGGAATGGATGGATGAAATGACGTCATGACAAAGAGATTCAGGGATATAAAGGCGATTTTTGAAGTATAATTTACCCTTGTTGAAGGACCAATCACAAATAGAGGAATGGGGAAAGAGAGGGGAGTCTTTAAATGATTTGGCGATAGCATCAAGTACTAAAGGGTCAAAGGTGGATGATTGAGTAATCTTCTCTGAGAGTGCAAGATCTATGATTCGAAGAAAAATATTGTCTGGAAGAAGAGTGACTGCCTGATTGTCATCAGCAGTATCAATGTGATCTTTCCACGAGAGCGCATCAGCAGGTTCCATTTGGGTACCAGGTTGATGGTCAAAATGAAGGTCAAAATCCTGGAGAAAAAGAAGCCAGTGAGCCTGTTGTTGGGAAAGTTTACGTGGTTCTTGGAAATAGGAAAGATTCTTATGATCAGTAAGAATAGTAACAGGATGAGAGGTGCCCTGTAAATAGTGACACCATTTGTAAAGGGTGTGGATGACAGCAAGTAATTCTCGATCATAGATATTGTAATTCTGTTCAGCAGGTGATAGGGTTTTAGACAGGTAAGCTGTTACATGTTGAATGGACCCCTATTCCTTTTCCTTTTCCACTTCTGCATTCCTTTTGCCCCACAGCACTGGAGCTGTACACCCCCCATAAGTAGTAAATCCTCCAGAACATTCTAGAAGGATACTTAGTTAGTACTTGGTCTGTGCGCCGTCCCTCACCTATAAATATCCTGTACTCCTACCTAGTACTTTAGCTAGTTCTATGCAATCCAAGCTTAGTAACCAGCAAGCCACCTTAGGGTGAGACCTCCGCTAGAAGCCACTCTGCCTTTCATCGCCCTCATTATCCCTATCGCCCACCTGGGCCTCCAAGCCTTCATCTACATTGCAGTCGTCCCATATCAAGACCTTGCCATCCGATTCACCTTTGTCCAAGAAGGGGCAAGACTATTCATCCTCATAGTAGTAGGGATTTGGCCTCATCCCTGACATCGCTTGTACTACCAAGCTCGTCTTGATCATTTCTAGCTAGGTTACCAAGCCCTAGCATAACAAAAGAACTAGCTCGTCCCTTCGACCCCTCTATTTAGAAGGGTCGCAATCCCCTCCACCATAGTACCCCCTCAAGGACCAGCCTACCCATCTGCCTATAGGAAGAGAAAGAAGACCACCTCCTCTACCCCTTACGCTGACATCTACCCCTCTCCATTTGCTGAAGGACCCTCACGAAATGCCGCAAACCCAGATTATCCCTCCATCCCTTCTGAAGCAACTGATTCGTCCTCCGAATCAGATACTCCTACCGAGGTGGATCCCTTACATCAATTCAATCAAGAAACCATTGATCGTCTTCTATGGGAAGAAGAAGAACATCAAAGGGAGGAAGAGGATCGAGAAGAATTCTGCAGAAGAGTAGCTGAAGAAAGCACTAGGATCAAAAGAGAGAAAGAAGAAGAAGAAGCCCAACGAACAGCAACTAGAAGAATGTTGAAATCTGAACTCAAAGCCGGTCTCCCCGATGATTTTTCCAGGGAATCTGAGGATGCCGTCTGATGGATGCTGGCCATGAAAGCCTATTTTACCATGAACAGCGACCTTTACAACGATAAGTCCATGCTGTTCACGGCACTTAACAAGATGAGCAAAGGACACAGGAGGGTGTTCTCAGAAGGATGGTTTTATAGGTTGGACGACCCAGAAGTAAAACCCGAAGACAAAACATACATGGCAATGGCAGAAGATTTCTCCAAAACATTCTTCCCCTTCGACGCTGCAAATCAAGCTTGACACACCCTCAGAACTCTGACCCAGAACACTAGAGATAAAGACAGCTTTGCCAAATACGTGGCTGATTTCTCCCTAGCCACCTCCCAAGCCCGAGTAGTCGACGAAGAATCCCTCATAGATCATTTTGGGAGAGGGCTTGATGAAAAACTGGTCACCAATATCCTTTCTATGGCCAACGTCTCCACCACCCTACGAGGATGGATGGAACAGGCTAGTAAATTCCATGCCCAACAGGAACGAATCAGAGACATGAAGAAAGGACTGGGATGGAGGAACTTCAACAGGTCCAGAAGGGATCTGAACACTATGGAAGTAGATGCAGTCCATCTCAACCCAGTCGAGAAAGCACGACACATCAAAGAAGGCCAATGCTTCATCTGCCATAAACGAGGATGTGTAGCTAGAAACCATCCCAAAGAATCTAAAGAAACCCCTCCTACTCGACCTCCTCGACACCCAGCTCATATAGCAGCTACCCCTACCAAAATCGAAACACCCAAGGAACCCTCCAATCTAAACAAGTACCTTAAGGTCCTTGAAGGAAAGAAAGTCGACCCCAAGGAGATGATCAGGGTTCTTAAAACTTGCTTCGAGGAGGAGGAGGCTGAAGAAAGCATGGCCCATATTACCACATATCAAGAAGTGGATTTTTAAAATGGAGGGAAGTATCAGCGTCTCCCCCTCCAGAACTATTAGCTCCTGTTATTTGTACCAATAGAAAAGAGAAATCAATCCGTATTCCTGTTTCTCTTTCCCACAGGGCAAAAACTGCTGAAATAAAAGCCCTCCTCGACTCAGGAGCCACTGAAAATTTCATCAACCCAACAATAGTAGCCAAATACCAATTCCCCTCCTCCCACCTCCGTCTCCTGATTAAAGCGTCAAACGTCGACGGAACAACTAACCGAGGAGGAATAATTAGAAAAGAAGTACAACTTGTCCTCTGGATTGGGACTTGGGAAGAAGTAGTCCACTTTCTTGTACTCCACTGTGGAGAGGACCGCACCATCCTGGGGATCCCTTGGTTCACTAAAGTGAACCCAGTAATTAACTGGTCCACCAGAAGGATATCCATCCCAGACCTGCCTAACCCTGACACTGTTGATGACCAACGATACCTTGTTGCATCCCTGTGAAAAACTACGATTGCCACAAAAGCCACCGCTGCCTCCCCCAAACAAGAACATGTCCTTCCACTGGAATATCACAATTTCTCTGATGTGTTCAGTGAGAAAACCCATAACCTCCTCCCTCCATCCCGATCATTCGACCACTCCATTGAACTAAATGACGCCTTCATTCCTAAAGTGGCAAAAGTTTACCCCCTCAATCCTAAAGAACTACAGACTTGTAGGGAATTTGTCGAGGAACATCTCAAAACTGGTCGCATCACCTCCTCTAAATCCCCCCAAGCCTCCCCTTTTTTCTTTGTCAGCAAAAAGGATGGTTCCCTTAGGCCCTGCCAAGACTATCGTTACCTCAACTCTCACACCATTAAGAATGCATACCCTCTTCCCCTAATCTCTGATCTCCTAGACAAACTCTGGGCTTCCTCCATCTATACCAAATTTGATGTCTGGTGGGGATACAACAATATTCTCATTAAGCCTGAAGACTGTTGGAAAGCAGCCTTCATCACTCCCTTTGGTCTATTCGAACCCACTGTTATGTTCTTCGGTCTCTGTAACTCCCCTGCCACCTTTCAGGCATTCATGAATCATGAATTCCGTGACCTTCTCTTCGAGGGATGGCTTGTCATCTACATGGATGACATCCTCATCCATTCCTCTGATCCTGTAACACATACCACCTGCACGACATGGGTTCTCCAATGCCTTCGGGACTTACACCTCTCTCTCAAACTTTCCAAATGTGTTTTCGATGTCCCCGAAGTAGAATACCTCGGGATGATCATCAGCAACCACCGAGCCACCATGGACCCTATGAAACTCTCTGCCATTCAATCATGGGAACCCCCACGCTCTGTTCGTGTGGTGCACTCCTTTCTTGGATTTTGCAACTTTTACTGGAAGTTCATTGCCAACTTCTCCACTATCGCCCAGCCCCTCATCGACCTCATGAAGAAATCCTCTACTTGGCACTGGGACCAACCCCAAGACTGCACATTTCTCACCCTCAAAAACTGCTTCCTCTCCTCCCCAGTCCTCTGCCTACCCGACGTCACCCAACCATTTTTCATCATGACCAATGCCTCCCTCATCACTACCAGAGGCGTCCTGATGCAGAAAGACTCTAATGGCAATCTCCACCCTTGTGCGTACTTATCTCGCACTCTCTCTCCGGCCGAATGAAACTACGACATCTACAACCGGGAACTCCTTGCTGTCATCCACGCCCTCTATGAATGGCATCACTACCTCCAGGGGACTAACCATGCTGTCACCATCCTCACTGACCACAAGAATCTCACTTACTTCTGTGAACCCCACAAACTCTCCCATCACCAGGCATGCTGGCTCCTGTTCCTCCAAGACTTCAACTTGACCTTCACTCATCTTCCTGCTTCCCACATGGGCCCGGCTGATGCCTTGTCCTGCTGAGACACCATTGACACCACTGCAGACAACATGCTCACCACCTTACTTCCCGATTCTGTTTTCACCCATGCTATCGATCTCTCCTTAGCTGACAAAATTGCCCATTCGTCTGCCTTCGACCCCCTTGTCCTCGATGCCATTCACAAAGCCTCGTCCAACTCCCCACTTTTTCCTTGCTCCTCCCTCCTAGACTGGTCCTTCAAACAGGGAAAATTGTACTTTAAAAACTGCCTCTATATCTCAGAACCCCTTCACCATGACCTAGTTGCCTCCACCCACTCCTCCTTTGCCGGCAGTTATGGTGGAATTTTTCACACCACCGCACTCATCTCTTGCGACTACTGGTGGCTGGGTCTCTCCTTCTTTGTGCAATGTTTTATTGCCGGCTGTGTGGTTTGCCAGCAGCACAAAATTAACACCCACCTGACCATTCCCCCCCTTTCTCCTATTCCCTCCTCTGCCACTCACCCCTTCGAACATATCTTCATCAATCTCATTACCAACCTCCTGCCCATCTGTGGTTATGACTCTATTATGGTCATGGTCGACCATGGTCTTATGAAGGGGGTAATCCTCTCTCCCTGCTCCAAAACTATCGATGTGGAGGGGATAGATAGCTCAAATATTCTTGGAGTGAGTTTTCCCAAGATTCGGGTTACACTCCTCAGTAATATCTGACAGAGGACCACAATTTGCTTTAGCTTTCACCAGAGAACTGTCCAGACTTCTAGGATATGACCTCAAACTATCCACGGCATATCATCCCCAGACTGACGGAGAAACAGAAAGAGCAAACCAATCGCTGGAAACCTTCCTTCATATCTTCTCTGATGGATGACTGGACAAGTGGGTTGAGCTCTTACCAATGGCAGAATTCTCCCATAACACCAACGTACATGCATCTACCAAGAAAACCCCGTTCTCCCTAATGCTAGGATTTGAACCCAGAGCATACCCCCCTCTGGGAAAGACTTTCCTCCCCACTCTGGAAAAATGACTTTCCCTTCTGGAAGAGGCACAAAAAGAAGTGTTAGCTGCCCATGAAAACACCACTTGAATCATGAAAGAAAGGATCCACTCTAGGTTCAGACCCTGGAAGGTCGGAGATAAAGTGTGGCTAGAAGCCAAGAACCTTCGATTTCGCCACACCTCACGTAAACTACTCCTGAGATGTGAAGGCCCCTTTGAAATCACAAAGGTCATCTCCCCTATTGCCTATAAACTGAAACTACCCAACACATGGAGGATCCACAATGTATTCCATGCCTCCCTCCTCTCTCCTTACAAAGAAATGACAGAACATGGTCCGAACTTCTTAAAACCCCCATCCGAAGAAATAAAGGGAGAAGAAGAATGGGAAGTCCAAGACATTCTTAATCACCAAGGAACACGAGGTCACCGGCAGTACTTAGTAAAATGGAAAGGATATTTGTCTGCCAAAAATACCTGGGAACCAGCATCCAATTTGGGAAATGCTTACGAAATTCTGAACGACTATAAAAAATGACGAAACCTTTAAACTCCGAATCATCCACTCTTGAACCACTTTGCCCACCATGTCTTCCAACGTCGTCACCCCCACCTCTTTCACCCATGTATATGCCCAACGACTCCCCAACCATCACTGCTGTGTACTTTACACTGGCATCCTCGCTGACCCCCGCACCATGTTTCTACTGGAGAAAGATGGCCTTTGGGACTGCGCCATCACCCTCCAGGCCCTCATACGTCTCTACCATCAAACCCTCACCCACCACCTCCTTTACAAACGGCTCCACTCAGAAGCTTCCCACACTACCCACCAAACCCTCTCTGACTCTCAGTCTCTCATCTGCCACCACATCCTGGATCTCCTCCACTATGAAGGCTTCTGGGGCTTTGTCAATCGCATCCTCAACTCAGCCCTACAACACCTCCTAGTCCCTTTGATCACTTCATTGACTCCAGGAGAGGAAGACATCTACAATGGACTCATCCCCTCAAATACCTCCCACATCACGCCTCGCCTTGTCCCTGCAGGACCATCCGCCCCCCCGGCATATCCTTCTTCTTCTTCCACCAATCCTCCACTAGCAGCACCCCCTTCCCCTCCATACCACCCTTGCACACCTTCCCCTCCAACCACGGTGTCACCATCCCGAACCCTATGACGCCGCCCTCGCCCAGACAGTCCCTACCCACGCTTGAGTATAGAAACCCCACCCTCGTCCACCTCCTCCTCATCCTATGGGAGTCCGATCTCCCCCACACTACCGGTACCCCCTCCTATCGATAGGGATGCCATTATTGCTGATATCTCCCCCAGTTCCATCGTCAACTCTATCAATATTGACTTCCCCCAGAACCCACCTCACTTGGGGCAATGCTTTAAATGCCAAGAGTGGGGCCACTGGCACAGCAAATGTGTCAAATTCTGCTGCCTCCATTGCTTCCTCTGGGCCCCTGGCCACCCAGCCAGACTATGCCAAGATCGCCCATGCACCCACTGCCGTACTGGAGGCCACTCTAGGAGGTGGTGTCCGTTCCTCATGGGGAACAACCAGGTCAAAGAAGATAGTGACATCTGAAGGGACTTCAAGACACTTAAACGGGAGGTAATTGGAAACCAGCCATGGCCAACGGCGGAAACACTGAGACGAGCGGACACCAAAGAACTGGACCGAGCTCTGTAAGACGACGGGGACATACAGGTACAAGATCTACTACCGTATCCTACGAGGCGTGGCGGTGATATACTACGGAACACGTGACTTGTGTGCCAATGGGCTTACAGTAATGTTACGTGTTGAATGGACCCCTATTCCTTTTCCTTTTCCACTTCTGCATTTCTTTTGCCCCACAGCACTGGAGCTGTACACCCCCCATAAGTAGTAAATCCTCCAGAACATTCTAGAAGGATACTTAGTTAGTACTTGGTCTGTGCGCCGTCCCTCACCTATAAATACCCTGTACTCCTACCTAGTACTTTAGCTAGTTCTATGCAATCCAAGCTTAGTAACCAGCAAGCCACCTCAGGGTGAGACCCCTGCTAGAAGCCACTCTGCCTTTCATCACCCTCGTTATCCCTATCGCCCGCCTGGGCCTCCAAGCCTTCATCTACATTGCAGTCATCCCATATCGAGACCTTGCTGTCCAATTCACCTTTGTCCAAGAAGGGGCAAGACTATTCATCCTCATAGTAGTAGGGATTTGGCCTCATCCCCGACATCGCTTGTACTACCAAGCTCATCTTGATCGTTTCTAGCTAGGTTACAAAGCCCTAGCATAACATAAGCACAGGGATGAAAATCCCTGTTGGCATCTTTCTGCATGAGAACCCCTCCTGTGGTGACTAAGGAAGCATCAGTCATGAGAAAGAATGGAGAGGTGGTATCAGGAAGTCAGAGTACAGGGGTAGACATGAATATTCCCTGAAGAGTTCGGAAGGCTGATTCATGTTCATCTAACCATTGCCAAGGGGTTGCTTTCTTTGTGAGGTCAATGAGGGGTTGAGCAATAGTGGAAAAATTGGCAATAAATTTCTGATAGAAGTTACAAAACCCCAGAAAAGATTGAACAGCTTTGATGGATTGAGGAGGTTGCCACTCCTGTATCACTTTTAGTTTGGTAGGATCCATGGATGCTTGGTGATGTCCGATGATCATTCCAAGATACTCCACTTCCATAACATCAAAGGAGCATTTTGAAATTTTCAATGAAAGATGAAGGTCTTTGAGGCATTAAAGTACCTTCTTTGTGTGAATAGTATGTTCAGAAGAGTGGATAAGGATATCATCCATATAAATGATGATCCATTCTTCCGAGATAAGGTCCTGGAATCCATTATTTATGAACACTTGAAACATGGCAGGGGAGTTACACAGACTGAAGAACATTACCATAGGTTCGAAGAGACCAAAGGGTGTGATGAAAGCTGCCTTCCATTGATCTTCTGATTTTATAAGAACATTATTATATCCCCATTGTATGTCAAACTTGGTGAAGATGGTTGAGTTCTTGAGTTTATCTAGAAGGTCCGAGATGAGGGGTAATGGGTAGGCATTCTTGACCATATGGGAATTGAGATATCGATAGTCCTGACATGGATGAAGAGATCCATCTTTCTTTGGGATGAAAAAGAAAGGAGATGCTTAAGGAGATTTTGATGGAACTATTCTTCCTGTTCTTAGGTGTTCATCAACAAACTCTTTACAGGTCTCCATCTCTTTTGGATTGAGGGGATAGACTTTAGTGACCTTTGGTATGAAAGAGTCATCTAAGTTGATTCCATGGTTGAAGGATTGGGATGGAGGAAGAAGATCGTGGGTTCATTCTTCAAAGACTGAGGAAAATTCGCTATATTCTGGGGGTAGGGTTTTCTCCTTCTTTGGAGCAGCAATAGCTGCTTCAGTGGCAATAGTGGTTTTCTGCAATGATTCAATTAGGTATTGTTGCTCTAAAGCTTCCCCTTCCACATTATAATCTTTGGGAATATCGGAGATAGCAACAGTCCAAGTCATCCAATTGATTTTTGGGTTCACCTTGGTAAGCCAAGGAATTCCTAAGATTGCCCAATCTCCTCCACAGTTTAATACGAGAAAACGAATAACCTCTTCTCTTTCTCTGATTTTGACAACTAGAGAGGTTTCTTTTCAAATGAAACCTCCTTTGTTTGTGGTTCCATCAGCATTGGATGCTCTGATTGGAGTAGGTAGTCATTTAGTAGGGAAGTCATATCGAGTGACAGTGAGAGGGTCAATAAAGTTTTCAGTTGCTCCAGAATCAAGAAGAGCAGTGGTTTCAGCAGTTTTCATTCCATGAGAAAGAGATAGGGGAATTTGAATAGATTTCTCTTTCTTACTAGTACAAAAGATGGATGCAGAACATTCAGGAGGAGAAGATGCTGAAGCTTTCCTCCATTCTAAAAACCCTGGATCTTTTTATCCAGCAACATTCTGGAGATCTTTTCTCCTTCTTCTTCAAAGCATGCTTGGAGGACTCATACAAGTTCCTTCTGGTCAATCTTCTGTTCTTCAAGAACCTTAATATATTTGTCTAAGTCGGAAGATGGGGAAGGCTCTGATGCCTTAGGAGGATTCGGTACAGTGACAGCAGCAGCCCTGGTTTGGTTTCAGAAAGGGTTATTGGACTTTACTAACAAGGGTCCTTCAGATTTCTTATCGTCTTGGGGATGGTTTCGCATAGTACATCCCTGCTTGTGACAGATGAAGCATTGTCCTTCTTGAATATGGCATGCTCATTCAACCAGAGAAAGTCAAATGACATCAACTTCCATGGCATTGGGGTCCTTCTGTTCTGTAAAGTTTCTCTATTCTAATCCTTTTTGCATATCCTTGATGTGTTCTTGTTGTGCATTAAACTTACTGGCTTGTTCTATCCACTGTTGAAGCATAGTGGGAACAGTAGCCATGGAGAGGATATTGGTGGTAATCTTTTTGTCCAATCCTCTTCCAAAGTATTCGATGAGGGCTTCTTCATCAGAGAGTCCTGTTTGAGCTGCAGCAAGAGAGAAGTCAGCAATGTATTTAGCAAAGCTGTCTTTATCCTTGGTATTCTGGGTAAGGTTCTGAATGGTACATCGAGCCTTGCTAGCAGTGTCATAAGGGAAGAAGGTTTGGTGAAATTGGCTGCCATGATATTAAAAGTTCATTGGTTGTCAGGGATATTGGGGCTTTCGAGACAATAAAACCATCCCTCAGAGAATGTCTTGCCTCTACCCATACTCATCTTATTCAGGGTAGTGAGCATCTTTGCTCAGTCATTGTATAAGTCACTATTCATGTTGAAGTATGCTTTCATAGCAAGCATCCAGCATACCACATCCTCAGATTCTCCCAAAAAGTCATCAGGGAGTCTGGCTTTAAGTTCTGTAGCCTTAGCCATTTCTCCTCTTTGTTGTTTAAGATATTCAGCTATGTGATATGCTTCTTCTTCAGCTAATGCATGTCTCTGTTCCTGAGAAGCTTCTACTCTTCTCCTGATTTCTTCTTCATCAAGATTCTCTTGTGCAAGATGACTTGCTAGAGCTTGATCTTTGTCATTATCAATTTCCTGTTTCCAATCAATGTCTTGTTGTGGGGCAAAGGGTAACGATTGGATAGGGTCCTGTTCGACCTCAATGGGATTTTCTTTGTGAGACAGCTCAGGTAAGAAAGTGGTGCATTTGAGAGGGAAAGAAGAAGTAGAGGTGAAAGGAATGGAGTAAGGATTATGGGATTTCTTCTTCTTCTGGTAGGGTGAAGGGTAAGAGGGTGTTTGAGGTGGAGGAGTAATGGTGTTGGTGGAATAGTTGCCCACTGAATAGAAGGTGACAAAGGATGAGCTAGTTCTTTTGTTACACTGAGCCTGGTAACTCAGCTAGTGTTCCCTGAAATAAAACTGATAACCTAATTGGTAATGGAGTCCTGGTTGTATTGTGACAAGGATGACAATGAATACATTAACTCCTCTCTGTAGGAAGTCAACCCTGATATGATAATCATTAGTGAAGAGCATTGCAATAATAACATAGATGTTGTAGAACAGTATCTTGATAATCTCACCCGAGAGGTGGCTGCTGGTTACTAGGCTTGGATTGCGTAGAACTAGCTAAGGTACATGATCAAGAGTTCTACCTATTTATAGGTAAAGAGATGATGCACAGACCAAGAAAGAAAAGGAAACTATCTAGAATGTTCTGGAGAATGTATACTAAATATAGATAGTAGCCCTGGTGCTATGAGGTAAATGGGTAAAAGGATTTGGAAAAGTTAGGAACATTGTAGAAAGGGAATGGAACAGGACAATGGAAAGAAACAGATCAGAGCAAAACGGAAAGAGAGATAAACTGGGAAAGAAATTCGTAATATCAAGACAGGCATACTGGATGATCAGAATGGTGAAGAGGTCTCACTTCCTATGAGCAGCTTGCTGGTTACTAGGCTTGGATTGCATAGAACTAGCTAGGGTACATGGGTAGGAAGTCTGCCTATTTATAAATAGAGAGACTACACATGGACCAAGAAAGAAAAGGAAGTTATCTAGAATGTTCCAGAGAATGTATACTAACTATGGTAGGTAGCCCTGGTGCTACAAGGTTGAAGGGTCAAGGGTCAAGAGTGAAATGGGGATCATGCAGAAACAGAAGGAAATGGAAAGAAAAGAAAAGGGGAGAACCATAATGAGGTAAAACCATAACAGATGCCAGTGGTGATCTTCACCCTTGTGCTTATCTTTCCTGACCACTCTCCCCTGCAGAACAGAACTACAGTATAACAATTATGACAGAGAACTTCTTGCCATCATACATGCTCTTTACAAGCAGAGACATTACCTCCAAGGGACCTCTCACCTGGTTACCATCCTTACTGATCATAAAAATCTGTCCTATTTCTGTGAACTGTTATGCTAGGGCTTAGCAACCTAGCTAGTAATGCAAGTAATAGAGTCGATGATAGAGTCAGTGGCAATGGTTCAGCCAGATGCCAACAATGATAACAACTAGGAGAAGGCTACCCTCTTGAACAAAGGTGTATCAGATAGTGAGGTCTTGTTGGGTGACAATGGCGATGAAGACAAGAGTGTGGAGAGGCAGCTTGGAGATGGGGATCTCACCCTAAGGTGGCTTGCTGGTTACTAAGCTTGTTATGTGTAAAACTAGCTAAAGTACATGGGTCTGTGTCGAGGTATTTATAGAGGAGGAGGGAGTGCACAGACCATGTGCAAGAAAGGAGACTATTTAGAATGTTCTGGAGTATAGTATGCAAAAGGAGAATGCACAGCTCCAGTGCTGTGAGGAAAAAGGGTGCCTGACTAATCATCATAATGCTGCTAAAAATGAAAGGTCCATTACTACATGTAACATTACCCCCTTACTAGACGTTTGAAGACCCATTCAAACATCCTCCTTGGTGGCAGGAGGATTGTTCCCCAATGAGTTAGAGCAGTACCCACATGAGTGTCCCATTTGCCCACAAAGAGAGCATGGTAGTCCTCAACAAAGTTGCACCAGATGTTCTGGTGCCCAAAGAAAGCAACGAGGGCAGCAGAATTTGAAGCAGTCGCTGTGCCAATGCCTCCATTCCTGACACTTAAAGCACTGTCTGAGGTGAGGTGGGGTCTGTGGGTGCTCCACATTGATAGGATTCATGGGGGATCCTGGAGACACATCTGCAATGATGGCATCTCAATCAATAGGTGGAGGAGGGACAGGTAGAGTAGGGGATACAGGACTCCTGTACGAGGACAATAAGGTGGACGAAGGTGGAGTTTCTATCCTTAATCTGGGATAAGGACTGGGTTGGTGGGTGCAATGTCTCAGAGGTCATTGAGGGGTAGTGGTTGGTGGAGAGGGAGTGCAAGGTCAGTAGATGGGAGAGACAGGATGAGGTGTAGTAGGTCAAGGGACATATGCAGGTGGAGCAGAAGGACCTGCAGGTACAAGTTGAGGGGTGATATGGGCAGTATTAACAGTGATGAGTCCATCATAGACATCTTCCTCCAATGGAGAGAGGGAGGTGATGAGAGGGACCAGAAGGTGCTGGAGAGCAGACCCTGGTATGCGGTTAACGACTCCCCAGAACCCTTCATAATGGAGAAGGTTGAGGACATGGTGTCAGATGAGGGCTTGGAAGTCTGCAAGGGTCTGCTGGGTGGTGTGGGAAGCACCCAAGTGGAGTTACTTGTATAGGAGGTGATGGGTGAGGGTTTGGTGGTAAAGACATATGAGAGCTTGGAGAGTGATAGCTTGGTCCCAAAGACCATCCTTTTCAAGGAGGAACATGGCATGGGGGTTGGCAAGGATGCCTGCATAGAGGAGGCAGTGGTGATGGTCAGAGAGTCTTTGGGCAAAAACTCAGATGAAAGAGGTGGGTATGGAAATGTTGGATGACATGGTGAGTATTTAAATGCAAGAGTGGTTGAGTCGGAGTTTAAAGACTTCGTCATCTTTTATAGTTTTCCAGAATCTCCAAAGCATTACCCAGATTGGATTCTGGTTCCCATGTGTTCTCAGCTGAAGAATATCCCTTCCATTTTACTAAGAATTGTTGTCTTCCACATGTTCCATGGTGATTAAGGATGTCTTCTATTTCCCACTCTTCTTTGCCTTCTATCTCCTCAGGCAGAGGTTTCAGGAAGTTCAGACCATGTTTGGTTGTTTCCTTGTAGGAGAAGAGAAGAGATGCATTCTCAGGCAGCTAATGTTGCAGCCACTCCAGCACCTCAGGAAGTCGTCGAAAGAGCAGGAAATGCAAGTCTTCGTTCCAGTGACCCCTCTGATCCCTTTTCACCGCTCCAACTCGATGCTGACCACGACTGGAATGCAGACTCAGGCGCCACTTCTCATATGATCCCACACCGCCATTGGCTGCGCAATTATACCCCCGAACACGTCCCCATTAAACTCACTGACAATACCATTGTCTATTCAGCTGGAGTTGGGTCTGTTGTGTTTCACCCAGTTATAGATGGGAAAAGCGGATGAGCGGTCGAGTTTAGCAATGTACTGCATGTCCCTCAGCTGCGCAACAACCTGCTAGCTGTCCTGTATCTCACCCGTCATTCATCATTTGTTGTCCATATCAATGCCACCCAGATGAAGTTCACTCGTCCTCCGGGTCCTCCACTTTTTGTTGCTACTATCAATAGCAACAATGCAGCATTCCTAGATGGTGTAACTGAGCCTTTCACAGAGTTTGCGCACCCTGCAACGACTGTACCGCTTGATCTAGCATTGTGGCATCGCAGATTTGCGCACCACAACATTACTGACATCAAGTCACTTGGGGAGCGGAATCTGGTGACTGGCATGAAACTGGACAGCAAAACATTGCCTGATCCTATATGTGAACCTCGCCTGGCTGGCAAGATGTCTGCAAATCCATTCCCCTCGTCTCATATACGCGCTTCTCGACCTCTAGAGCTCGTCCACTCTGATGTGCATGCTGTTCCCTATCCAACATTCTCTGGATTCCATTACTGGGTCACATTTATTGATGACTACTCGAGATTTCGTTTTGTGCTGCCAATTCGCATGAAATCAGATGTCTTTGACGCTTTTAAGCAGTTTAAGGCATTTGCAGAGAACCAGACGGAAAGACGCATCAAAACGCTGAGAGACGACAAGGGAGGCGAGTATATGAGCAATGATGGCCATGCTTAAGTTCACTCAGGAATGTGGAATACAATGCCAGCACACTGTTCGTGCGCGCCCACAGCAGAATGGAGTTGCAGAGTGCGCAAACCGAGTTCTTTCAGGCAGAATCTGGACTTCCAATGGCATTTTGGGGCGAAGCACTGTCTGCACTCGTCCATGTCTGGAACTGATGCCCCACAACTGCGCTAGATAATGCCACATCCTACGAATTGTGGCATGGTCGCAAACCAGATATCTCTCACTTTTAAGTCTGGGGCTGTACTGCATATGTCCACATTCAGAAGGATAAGCGTGATGCATTGTGCCCACATTATCAGAAGTGCGTCTTTATTGGCTATCCTGATGGGTACAAAGGGTGGAAATTCTACAATCCCACCACAAAGCGCACCATTATCTCTGAACGTGCAGATTTCGATGAACGAACAAATGCCCAGTCAATTTCCCCCAGCACTACTTCCAAACTCACTCCGCCAGCTTCTATGTACCACCTCTCCTTACCAGTGAAGATGATCCTAATGAGGAGCTAACTCGTTCTGGGATTCTACATCCTGAGGGGGGGCCTAATGATATGGATGAGCAGGACAAAGAACCCAGAACACCTGTGCCAGCACCAACACCTCTTCCTGAGACACCACCTCCTGCACCTGCACCAGAACCTATTGGGATCGGAGCTCGTTTGCCATGCAGAACACGCCAGCCTCCTCAAGAATGGTAGAAATTAAGCCCAGCGCAGCTCTCAGATGACTCCACTGAATCAGACGATGAAGAGGCTGATTTAGCACAGTGTCTGAGCACAAATACAGCTCACCCAAGGTCTTACAAAGAGGCAATGCGCGGAAATGAAGCTGAGGAGTGGAGACAGGCTGCGCTTGATGAACTCACTGCACACAAGACAAATGGCACTTGGAAACTCGTCCCCAGGCCAACTGATCGACCAGTTATTGGATCTAAGTGGGTGTTCACCAAGAAGTATCGTGCTGATGGCACTTTTGAGCGTTATAAGGGTCGTTTGGTAGCCCAGGGCTTCTCCCAGAGACCTGGATTTGAATACCTGGAAGTCTTTGCTCCCACAGTGCGTCTGCCCACGTTGCGCATCATTCTTGTGCTTGCAGCTATCCATGATCTCCATCTCTGGTCTGTCGACATCTCTAATGCGTATCTCAATGGTGAGATGGACTGTGACATCTATATGGAACAGCCAGAGGGATTTGCAGAGGGAAACAGCAGGGAAGTCGTCTGTTTATTGCAGAAATTGCTTTATGGCACGAAACAGGAAGGAAATCGCTGGAACCGCAAGATGCGGACCACTCTGGAGTCCTTGGGCTTCAAGCAGACATATTCCGACGCTGCTGTGTATATCCTCATCCGTGATGATGTCCGGATCATTTTGCCTGTCTTTGTGGATGATATGACATTTGCATCCAAGTCCCTCGACGCCATCAAGCAGGCAATTGAGGATCTACGCAAACACTTCAAATTGCGCGATCTTGGACCTACTACAGAGATCCTGGGCATCAAAATCGATCGAGACCGCTCCAAATGCTCCCTCACCATCTCCCAACACCAATACTGCGTCGACATGCTCTCTCGCTTCAATATGGCTGATTGCAAGCCTGTCACTACACCCATGGATCCAGGACTATGCTGCGCACTGTCGACTATGGAGGCGCCATTGGCTCTTTACAGTACCTTTCCTGCACTACACGTCCAGATATTGCGTTCTCAGTGGGTCAGCTTGCCTCATTTACTGCAGACCCAGGAGTTGCGCACTGGAACGCGGTGAAACATCTTTTTCGCTATATTAAGGGCACAATGAAATGATGCAAGAACTCGGTTTTAAGCTCTCTGGTGCATCCACCCTGCATATGGACAATCAATCAGCGATCCAGGTAGCAAAACATCCAGAACATCATGGTAGAATGAAGCATTTGGATCTCCAGTGGTACTGGCTGCGGGATATTGTTGATGAAGGTCTTATTTCACCTCATTTTGTCCCTACTTCAAGTATGCCTGCTGATCCACCAAAGCACTTCCTCATGCCAAAGTCCAGCAATTCTGTGAACAGCTTGGACTGGCACCATCCAGGGGGAGTTAAACAGCTTTGTGATTGTGCAGAGATGCGCAATCAGGGGGGAGTGTTAGCTTTAGCTATTTGATTGCGCACTTTGCGCATTTTCTTCTACTTTACTTGACTTGGAGTGTCAGCCACATTGTGGCACATTGTTTTCATTTGTTTGCGCTTCAACCTTAGTGTCAGAGCTCACTGCTTCGCTTTCCTCAATTTCTGACAGTGAGCTCCAGGTATGTGTAGTTTACATCACATTGAATACAGTTTCTGACAGTGAGCTCCAGCTGGGTGGTTCTGGCAGTTAACACCAATCCCTACTAAGAATCTTTATGTCTACTCCTGTAGCTAATGGAGACTTTTATCCATGCACTTACACTGAGCAACAAAACTATTGCAATAACTAACTGTTTGTGCTTCAACCTTAGTGTCAGAGTGTTAGAGCAGCTGAATCCACACAGCTGGAGCTCACTGTTAGAAACTAAGGAAAGCGAAACAGTGAGCTCCGACACTAAGGTTGAAGCACAAACAAATGAAAACAATATGCCACAATGTGGCTGAGACTCTAAGTCAAGTAAAGTAGAAGAAAATGCATAAAGTGCGCAATCAAATAGCTAAAGCTAACACTCCCCCCCTGATTGCGCATCTCTGCACAATCACAAAGCTAAGCAGTTCACAGAATTGCTGGACTTTGGCACAAGGGAGTGCTTTGGTGAGCAGATCAGCAGGCATACTTGAAGTAGGGACAAAATGAGGTGAAGTAAGACCTTCATCAACAATATCCCACAGCCTACTAGTACCACTGGAGATCCAAATGCTTCATTCTACCATGATGTTCTGGGTGTTTTGCTACCTGGATCGCTGATTGATTGTCCATATGCAGAGTGGATGAACCAGAGAGCTTAAAACCGAGTTCTTGCATCATTTTGCCCATCCAGATGATCTCCTTGCCAGCCTC
>JBBPMM010000290.1:0-33640 GCA_038090335.1 Solioccasus polychromus
TCTCAGCCTATGATAACGATACCCACCTCCCTATCCCTCCTTCAACTCCTACTCGCTCTCCTTCCCCAGGCACCCCCTCTAATCCTATCGACGTTGACACTCCCCCCGATACTCCTATCCGCTCGGGACAATGTTTTAAATGCCAACAATGGGGTCACTGGTACCAAGAATGCCGAAAGTATCGTTGTCCAAAATGTTACTTATGGGCCCCAGGACATTTACAGAGTCATTGCCAAGGACTCCCTTGCAACGGTTGTGGAATTCGAGGACATAACGTCTCCTATTGTCCAAATATTTCCACTAATCCTCCTGAGCTTCACTGGGTCATCGACGAAAATTCCTCTTCGGGTGGTGAGAATAATTCAGTTCAGTGAACTGATATATATATGAAGGGGGTAATGTTACGGTTATAGACCCCTATTTCTTCTTCTCTCCTATCCTTTCCATATACTTCCTACTTTTTCCGAAGTCGTGTTCCTATTCTCCCTGTATTCCGTTCCCTTCCATTCCACCTTGTAGCACTGGAGCTCAGGGTTACCTTTTATAGTTACGAATCCTCTGGAACATTCTAAATAGTTTCCTTTTTCTTCTTGGTCTGTGCGCAACTTCTCTACCTATAAATACCTAGATGTGCTATGCTTGTACCTTAGCTAGTTCTATGCAATCTAAGTCTAGTAACCAGCAAGCCGCTCAGGTCGAGCGAGATCTTTCATCATTCCCGTACTCCAGTACTCTCTTCTAGAAGCCTCCGTAATCACTCGGGGAGGGGTACGTCAACAGATTTATATCTTCTTTGCTACTATCGCACAGGAAGTACCCGAAGGAAGGGTCGATATCCTCACTTGGGAGGAAACTACGTTGGTCCTGATTATCTTAGGATTACCTCGTCAACGGATACGAGTCTACCATCGACTCTATCATATCAGTTACTAGCTGAGTTACTAGCCTCAGCGTAACATTATCTCCGACTTTCCATGGTTTAAATTTCGAAAAGGTTCGTTCCTTCATGATCCAAGCAGAATTCTCGTGAGCCGTGAGAGCTTCTTTCCATGCTTCTTCCAGGAGGGTAAGACGTTTTTCCAGGGCAGGAATAAACGTCTTTCCAAGCGGGGGATATCCCCTAGGTTCGTAGCCGAACATAAGGGAAAACGGAGTCTTTTGAGTGGAAGAGTGGATGTTAGAGTTGTGGGAGAATTCGGCAAGAGGTAATAGATCGACCCATTTGTCAGGATGACCTTCAGAGAAGATTCTAAGGTACGTTTCTAGGGATTGGTTTGCTCGTTCAGTTTCCCCATCGGTTTGTGGATGATAGGCGGTAGAAAGGCGGAGATCATAGCCAAGAAGACAAGATAATTCGCGAGCGAAAGCTGAAGCGAATTGGGGACCACGATCCGAAATAACCGATGAGTGGAGACCGAAGCAAGGAAAAACCTTTTCTAAGAATAATTGCGCCACTCCTTCGGCATCAATATTTTTAGAGCAAGGTGTGAAAATTACCCCCTTCGTAAGGCCATGGTCGACCATGACCAAAATAGAGTCAAAGCCACGAACAGGGGGAAGATCTGTAATCAGATCGACAGAGATCTGTTCGAAAGGACGAGTGGCAATGGAGGGAATAGGAGAAAGTGGAGGAATGGTGGGGTGAGTGTTAACCTTATTTTGTTGGCAAACGGCGCAGCCAGAGACAAAGCGGCGAACGAAGGTGGAAAGTCCAGGCCACCAAAAATCTCGTGCGACGAGGGCATGGGTGCAGAAGATACCACCATGACCCCCAGCGAAAGAGGAATGGATAGAGTGGACGATGTCGTGACGGAGGGATTCGGGAACATAAAGGCGATTTCGGAAATACAACATTCCATTGTCAAATGACCAATCCCGGATAGAAGAGTGGGGAAAGAGGGGAGAATCTTTGAAGGATTTAGCAATAGCATTAAGGACCAAGGGGTCAGATGCAGAGGATTGAGCAATTTTATCCGTAAGGGCAAGGTCGATAGAATGAAGGAAGACATTGTCAGGAAGGAGAGTGACAGCTTGGTTGTCATTGGCTGTGTCGACATGGTCACGTCAGGAGAGTGCGTCAGCAGGTCCCATTTGAGACCCTGGTTGATGGACAAAGTGGAGGTCAAAGTCTTGGAGGAAGAGGAGCCAGCGAGCCTGGCGACGAGAGAGTTTCCGAGGTTCTCGGAAATAGGATAGATTCTTATGATTGGTGAGGACAGTAACAGGTAAAGAGGTCCCTTGAAGGTAATGTCGCCATTCATAGAGAGCATGAATAACTGCGAGTAATTCGCGATCATAGATGTCGGCAGGGGAAAGGGTTTTTGAGAGATATGCACAGGGATGGAAGTCACCATTGACATCCTTTTGCATGAGGATACCACCGGTAGCGACAAGGGAAGCGTCAGTCATAAGGAAGAAGGGGGCGGTGGTGTCTGGAAGTCGGAGGATGGGTGCAGACATGAAGATCCCTTGAAGAGTGCGAAAGGCTGTTTCGTGTGACGTGGACCATTCCCAAGTAGTCGATTTCTTGGTTAAATCGATGAGGGGTTGAGTGATGGTAGAGAAGTTCACAATGAACTTTCGGTAAAAATTACAGAACCCTAAAAATGACCGAACGGCTTTGATGGAGGTGGGAGGTTGCCATTCTTTGATGGCGTTCAACTTAGTGGGATCCATGGCTGCTTGGTGATGACCAACGATCATCCCCAAATACTTGACTTCAGCGACGTCGAAAGAACATTTAGAAATCTTTAGGGAAAGATGAAGATCCTTTAGTCGTTGAAGGACTCGTTTCATTCGTTCCGTGTGTTGGAGAGGATCGGAAGAATGGATTAGAATGTCGTCCATGTAAATGACGACCCATCCTTCAGATATGAGGTCTCAGAAGCCGTCATTCATGAAGGCTTGGAAAGTGGTGGGGGAATTACATAGTCCGAAGAACATCACCGTTGGTTCGAACAGTCCGAATGGTGTGATGAAAGCGGCCTTCCATCGATCTTCCGGTTTAATAAGGACATTATTATATCCCCATCGGACGTCGAACTTGGTGAAGATCGTCGAATCCTTCAACTTATCCAAGAGATCGGAGATGAGAGGAAGTGGATAAGCGTTTTTGACTGTATGGGAATTGAGATATCTATAATCCTGACAGGGTCGTAGAGAGCCATCCTTCTTTGGTACGAAAAAGAAGGGGGAAGCTTGTGGGGATTTCGATGGTACGATCCGACCTGTCCGGAGATGCTCATCAACGAACTCTTTACAAGTCTCCATCTCCTTAGGGTTAAGGGGATAAACTTTAGCGATCTTTGGTACAAATGTTTCGTCGAGATCTATCCCGTGGTCGAAGGGTCGGGAAGGAGGAAGGAGATCATGAGTCTTTTCTTCGAATACCAAAGCGTACTCACTATACTCGGGAGGTAGAACTTTTTCTTTTTTGGGTGCAGCGATAGCTGCTTCCATGGCAATGGTGGTTTTCTTTAACAACTCCACTAGATATCATTGTTCGAGGGCTTCTCCTTCGGCGTTATGATTTTCGGATAAAGCAGGAACGGTGACGACTCGGTTAGTCCAATCGATAGACGGATTCACCTTGGTGAACCATGGAATCCCCAGGATTACTCGGTCTCCACCACAGTTTAATATGAGAAAGCGGATGACTTCCTCTCATCCCGCCATATTAATGGCCAGGAAGGTTTCTTTTCAAATAAACCCTCCTTTATTGGTGGATCCATCGGCGTTGGATGCTTTGATAGGGGAGGGGAGTCATTTGGTAGGGAACTGATATTTAGCGATGGTGATAGGATCGATGAAATTCTTGGTGGCTCCAGAGTCGATGAGAGCGTTGATATCAGCGGTTTTTGTTCCGTGAGAAAGAGAGATGGGAATACGAATAGATTTCTCTTTCTTACTAGTACAAATGATGGGAGCGGAACGTTCGGGAGGAGAAGACGCTGAAGCTTTCCTCTGTTCTAAAAACCCTGAATTCTCTCATTGGTAGACATCCTTGAGACCTTTGTCTCGTCTTCTTCAAAGCACTCTTGGAGAACTCGTACGAGTTCCTTCTGATCGACCTTTCGTCCTTTGAGGACCTTCAGGTATTCGTCGAGTTCAGATGATGGGGGAGGTTCTGGCGCCTTAGGAGGATCTGGGGCAGTGACGGTTGCGGCTCTAGTCTGGTTTCGGAACGGGTTGTTGGAATGAGGGGTGGACCCTTCTGTTTTCTTATCGTCGCGAGGATGGTTACGTGTGGTGCAACCCTTCTTATGGCAAATGAAGCACCATCCTTCTCGGATGTGTTGAGCCTTCTTGACCGGGGAAAGTCGAATAGCATCGACTTCCATAGCATTGGGATCCTTCCTATCATTAGAAAAGTTCCTCCACCCTAAACCCTTACGCATATCCTTGATGCGCTCCTGTTGCGCATTAAACTTGCTGGCTTGATCCATCCACCCTTGAAGCGTAGTGGGGACCGTACCCATGGAGAGGATATTGGTGGTGATCTTTTCGTCCAGTCCTCTTCCGAAATATTCAATGAGGGCTTCTTCGTCAGAAAGACCAGTCTGGGCGGCAGCAAGGGAGAAATCAGCGATGTATCTAGCAAAACCGTCTTTATCCTTCGTATTTTGGGAGAGGTTTCGGATAGTTCGGCAGGCTTTGCTAGCGGTGTCATAAGGGAAGAACGTCTTGGCAAAGTCTGCAGCCATGATGTTGAAAGTTCAGTGATTGTCAGGAATATTGGGACTTTCCAGATGATAGAACCATCCCTCAGAGAAAACCTTTCCTTGTCCCTTGCTCATCTTATTAAGCGTGGTGAGCATCATTGCTTTATCGTCGTAAAGATCACTATTCATCTTGAAATATGCCTTCATGGCAAGCATCCAGCATATAGCATCCTCTGATTCTCCAGAGAAATCGTCTGGGAGTCCGGCCTTAAGTTCCGTAGTCTTGGCCATCTCTTCTCGCTTCTTCGTATAAGCGGCGACTCTTCAGGCTTCTTCTTCTTCTACGTAAACACGTCTCTGTTCTCGAGAAGCTTCTACTCTTCTCCTTACTGTTTCGTCGTTGTGTCCTTCTGCGGACAGGTTCTGGGCAAGTCTAGCGTCTTGTTCGTCATCGAGCTCCTTCTCCCAATCAACTTCTTGTTGTGGGTCTTGCTCGATGTCAATGGGAGTCTCTTCGTGGGATGGGTTTGGGAGTGACATGGTTCGTTCGAGGAGAACTGAAGAAGAGGTGGAGGCGAAGGGGATGGAGTAAGGGTTATGGGTCTTCTTCTTCTTTTGGTAGGGCAAAGGGTAGGCAGGACTATGAGGGGGAGTAATGGTGGGTAGAGGGTTCCGTCCGCTGAGTAGAGGACGGTGAGAAGAGCTAGTTCTTTTGTTACGCTGAGGCTAGTAACTCAGCTAGTAACTAATATGATAGAGTCGATGGTAGACTCGTATTCTCCGACGAGGTAATCCTAGGACTATAAGGACCAAGGTGGTTTCTTCCCAAGAAAGGATGTCCACCCTTCCTTCCGGTACTTCCTGTGCGATAGTTGCAAAGAAGATATAGATCTGTTGACGTACCCCTCTCTGAGTGATTACGGAGGCTTCTAATAAAGAGTACTGGATGATGGGAATGATGAGAGATCTCGCTCGTCTTGAGCAGCTTGCTGGTTACTAGGCTTGGATTGCGTAGAACTAGCTAAGGTACAAGTGTAGGAAGTCTAAGTATTTATAGGTAGAGAAGGTGCACACAAACCAAGAAGAAAAAGGAAACTATTTAGAATGTTCCGGAGGATTCGTAACTATAAGAGGTAACCCTGGGCTCCAGTGCTACAAGGTAAAATGGAAGAAAACAGAAGATGGGAAAAGTAGGAACAATATCCGGGAAAAGTAGGAATACAACGGAAAGAATAGGAAAAGGATAGGGGTTCAAGAAAACCATAACAATGGACCACAACACTCGTTGGTCCCCAATACACTGGAATTAGCTGATATTTCAGCATAGCCCCAAGTGCCAATATTGTTGAATGTGTGCTATTGTAGCTAGCACTTCAATGGACTACATAAGCTTACTATAAGTAGTAATTACCATATTAGTATGTAGTTAAATATTCGAACTCCACAGCTGAGTTCTAATAGAGTCTTTAACCTCTACCATCATCATCTGTGAGCTACCCTCAGACAATAACCTCTGTAAGTCAAGCAGGCTTTCCTCTTACTGTAACAGTCCAGTCTGTTTCAACAGCTATCCCATGCAGAGTTATGAGTATGACAACTCCCCCTGAACAAGATCCATAGTTGGTGGAATCAATATCCTGATGTGAGCAGTGAGTGCACTATTTGTCCCACCTAACAGAAAACTACAAAATAGCTTGTTATACATTGGACAACATGGCTTCAGATCTACCATGCTGATAATGATATTACTTATGCAACAAACAATTATCTGCTGTATTTATTTACTTATAACATGATAGCAGAACTGGAAACACCACCTTAGGACCATGTCCTTTCACACAAACTCAATTATGAAATGGTTCCATATTCTGTAGCCTAAGAGCTAGTTCAGATTGGTTTTGAAGATGCTACTATGTCAGCTATAGTGCTGTACTATGTCAGCTATGAGTGGTGGCTGAGCACTCTGCCATGCTCCGTCTGAATCCGACTGTGAACACTGATCTGAGTAACATCAATATATACCTCACTGTTGGCACATGTTCCCCTTTTCACCTTGACACTTCTCCCTCATGTTCATCCTACAACCAGAGCAATGGATATGTATATATCAATGTTACAGATCAGCATTCACAGTCAGATTCAGACAGAGCATGGCAGAGTGCCCAGCCACTACTCATAGCCAACGTAGTACAGCACTATAGCCGATATAGTAGCATCCAATCCGAACTAGCTCTAAAGAGACTGACGAAGATGAGGATGCACCAGGGTCCCGGACTTGAACTACTACTAACAAGACCTGACATCGGCGCGCCCCGAAGTCCGGACGCCTTGGAAACGCCGTTTTGTGTGCACAGTAGAGCGTCGCGGTCGGCTTCCACTTTCGTTTATCGGCTCGCGTGCACAGTCGTTCTCGGCACCGGATTTTGTATTGAGAGATGAGGTCGCTCGGTCCGTTCGCCGTCAATCATGCCAGGCCCGCGTGCGTGAAACGTGTGCGTCCCAGCCCCCGCATCGCCTCATGGCATACTGGACTGATGGCCCAGGTCCTTCCAAGACACGTTTCGGTTTCGTTTGGCCACGCTACGCACACCGATGTTTACAGGGCGATGTCTCAGGGACGTCGAGCCTGTCTTACGAAATAAATTAGCAAGTGGCGCAATGGCTCGTTTCACGGATCGAACGCGCGCAACTGCGGATGCGCTCAGGCCGCAGAGCGCCTGGCACTTAGAGGACATGGCACTTGGCGTTTTTAAAAAGTGGTCGACGCCTTGGTCGCTTCACATTAACATTTTTGATCCGGAAAATCGAGTGCTCTAGGTATGACTCGATCGGAAGTTACGGTAGGGCCGCGACATGACCGATCGCCCGACATCTGCTTCGTGATTATTGTAAGGTAATTCCACCGAACTATCATCAATTTTACATTATATGCGCGAGTCCATTATTGCTACTGAAGAGGAAAGAAGTCTTGACTAAATGCAACGTCCTGAACGAGCTCAAAGTTTCAATTTAGAAGTTGGGAAGCGGTGACTGTCTGGTTCAGGGTCTTAAGTACGGGTAGGATCCAGCCTACACCCAACCATTCACCAGTCAGCATCCCAACTATAACGAACAGCGCATCAACTCACCCCAATGAGCATGACGTGTGCAACGTCAATCAGTGCAGTGCCAGTTGAAAACGAACTAGGTACTCGGACTGTAATATTATTCGCAGGGGGGCAAGTACGCCTCGTGATATTGTGGACTGAACAGCCCGTTGTATAAGATAGTGTCCATGACATCTGATGGGGGCGTGGAGGGCCGGTGGGGGAAAGACTGCAACCCAATGACGACAGTAACTTCTTTAGAACCCGTCAAGGATTCTTGAAATTGGTAACGCGACGAATGGTATGATTAGCGGACGTTCAGGATAGAAGGAAGAGAGGAAGGCTTCGGACTTGAAACATACCGGGCACTGTACTTGTACAGTAACATCACACCCTGAAGTCATGGTTTGGTTGAAGGTCGGCAGACCGATCCAGGCGTTCTGTGCAACAACAGTGGTAGCGAAAAGAAAGAGGGAGAACTTGTTTGTGTCAGACAGCCGTCAACGAGCCATCAGTACTGAGGGGTGAAGTTGCGGTCAGTGAGGTGAGCTGGGTGCTGTCAAATATTATATCCACCCTAATGATCGGAAGCGCATGGCCGTTGGACAGCGTGTCTCCGATGTTGTCTGACGGTCGCCAGCAGCAGAAGGCAATAGAGTGCAAACCAAAGGGCAGGGCATCCAGTGTGCAGCATATTTTCGTCGTACGATCAAGGCGCGACGCATTGATCGCCGGTGCGACTCGGGCTTGCGGAGCAATCGCTGAAAGCACAGTAGACAATAATCTTCAAGCCTACCCAACCCGGGGTGCGTGGAGTAGGCGGTATCGCAGTCTTTCGGATAAATTCCGAACAATGCCACGTTAGGCCCATTGTGAATTGCCGAGTCACCACCTCATGCTTCACAACTGACGTTCATTCAGAGTCCCAGCGAGACCCAGATGCTCAATAAAATTGGTGAGAAACGCTGCGGTAGATCAAGTTGACCCTTTTGAGTCCATCTCGGAAGACATAATTACTTGCCGGTGTACACTGACGGTCTCACCCACTCCACTCTACACTGCCTCTCGCCGTGATCTTCATCATTTGATGATTTCATATTACAAGTATCCTTGACATTGGCCCGGATCGAGCAGTTGTACCCGCAAAGGTTGGCACCGGTGAGAGAATTATACTTGCTCGTCTGCCCGGAAATGACTCGAATATTCTGAAAATCGCTTGATAGTACTACATATTTCCAACAGCGATATGGGAGTTAATGGGCCAACCTTCGGACGAGACCTTGAAATGACTTCAACCAAATCCACAAATCGTACGAGCCGGAGCTAAGTCCAGTTGAAACAAGTTCTGTGACATATTCGTCGGAACGTCGATCGGGCCGGCAACAACTCTCGACGCCACAAAGAATCGGAGCGGACAACATGTTTCAGATCGTTCACCATCGTTTCACGTGGTTTCGGTTGAATCTAACTTGATGGCATTGGATACAAAACGAAGAAACGAGTCATTCGCCAATGGAAGTCAACCTCTTAGCTCAACTGCGTACCGCACCTAGCCCGGGATGAGCGCGCCTTCAATGATTGTCGCATTTTCCGTTTTTCCGATGTTTACCTTTATCTCCGTAGGTTTGAGGTAACTGGACTCTAGCCCCTTGTTCCTATATCATAAGTATCGAACGGTCGGCGGTCGTCGCTCATTTGAATGGGATGATGCCCACAGTCCGAGGATAGCCCTCTTGTTCATTAGTTCTTCCATAGCCAAGGCAATAGTTCCGATGCCTCGCACTTATTAGTAGGTCTCCGAGTCTTCTGAATTACGTCGGTTGCCTCGTTGACTCGGAATCTGGAAAACACCGACATTTCGATAACGTGACAAAGTATCTTGCTACTTGGGGCTACGTCGTCGTATCCGTCTCCACAGGCGGCTAGCAATATCTCGGTCCGAAGAAACGGCAGGCACAATCCGTTTGCCTTAGCAGTCTGATCCTTTCCACGCTTCTCACATAGTGTTGTACAGTTTGTACGACCGCGTACTAGAATCCTCCGGATATCATTCGTGTCATCATAAATTATCAAGTGCTACGGTTCCGGTTATCATCCCGTCCGTATAATCTACTCCTGCGGGGATGTTGACTTGATTGAATACCGATGTCGTATGATGGATCAAGCAGGACGATTGAATTAGTGGATCTGTGTGGCTTTATAGTTGACATCGCCAGCCACTTCCTCTTTGGACGATGGTCGTCTTATCAACACGTGATACTGGCGTGATAGGGCTTGAATCACAAAGATGGTCGGATATTCCCGTTAAATTCAATTTGGCAGCAAATGGCCTCTCGCAAGAGACGGCTCAATGCAGGTAGATACCAGAGCACTACGTATTCGTGGTATTTCGGATCTTTTTTTCTTTCCGGGAGCCAAATACGCTGACCACATAAAATTAGCGTTGGATGCAAATTCCTCCTGCAAAATTGAGTGGAAATCCCACATGTCGGACCCTAGACGTGTTGATCGGACCGACCGTGCTTGCCAATCATTCTCTGGTGGCCTTCCGAATATAATGGAGATGATGCGACTGCTCAAATTCACGTGCAATGTAATATAATGAATTAAACGCTGGTTTCAAAAGATGAAGGTACATGCACAAGCGAAACCGAGTCTTGGATCAACGTCGCCTCTAGCATATTCTCCCCTCGGGCCCCCAAACGCCTCGTCGGGCTGCGGATACGGCTGCATTCGTTTTACAGACTAAACTGGAACATGTAACGGATCTAAGTGGTTCCTCGACGGCCCTGTTACCCTGGCCGCAGTTCGGCGCCCGCATGATAGCCGGTTCGGAGGGATCAGAAACTCGAAAATGTTGTGACAAATGTCTATCCAACCAAAAAAAAAACAAGAACTTCTAAACAGAGACGTTGTTGACTATTGTCCCAGGTCCGACTCAACTCCCTTTTAATACCCAATGCCAAGCAAAGTCAGGTACAGCTTCGCCGTTCCATCAGCAGGCGCCATTAGAATGGAAGCTCACGTTCTCTACTACATAGGCATGTTGTGCACGGATATGATCACGTACGTCAACGTTGCTACAGATTCGCTTAATGGCATGGAGAATGAGAGAACTGCTCACGTCATGGATAAGTCGGCGTGGTCTGGTTGCCCTCGTCGTCTGTGGCTATGGAGATAACCTTGTGGGGTGACGTACTGCACTTTCGTCTGGAGACCATGGGTACAGTGGAGTGTGAGCAAAAATGCGATCCTAGTTCTGCTTTTGGAAACTAGACTGGGGATCGATGCGATCAATCTCTTGTCAGGACATCAGGGGCGCCTGTTTTGTCGCAATCTAAGAGGACATATTCAGTCAACAGTGGGAACATCTTAGCAAATAAAGTCATGCACCGAAGTCCGCCATTGGGACATTAGGTGGGCTAAAACGTCGTCCCGAGCGGAGCGAGGGCGTTGCCCATTTTGGCGACGGATTGACTTGTTGTCTAAGCATCGTAGACTATGCATGACGACGAAATGCTGAGTGGTGGACAACGTTACTTAACCTGTCTCGCTCCCGAAGCCATACTGGATTGACATTGTATGCCTTCAAGTTGCCAGTGATGCGTTCGTCTCGGAAATGAACTTTCGAGCGTTCGTGACCGCTACTGCTAGTGGTGTAGCATCGTATCCAGAGTCACGGTCGATCGGGCGACGCAAGTGGGATATTTGGTCTGCAAAACGGGGACACTGGCCGTGCAGACTTCGATCTGACCGAGACGCACCGAGGGAAAGCTCTTGGCTAAGCACCCAAGCTGAACTGCGGGGATACGATACGGAGGATATTTGAGGATGCTTGCGTCCAGTTGCGCTGCCCTTCTCAGGAACGTGATCCGGCTTGTATTTTTCCGACAGGATGCAATAGCCCAAAACACCTGATACCGAGCGGAGGGGCGGGTTCTCAGGCCAACTTCTCAGCGCTCACGGCGGCCATGGCTCGTTCATATTTATGGACCTGCAGGGACGATAGCGTAGTCGAAACACATGCGTATTTTTCTTTCTTTCAAGAGTCTCGAGCGTGTTTATTACATCGAGACGAACGCGAAAATGGGTAATATCATGACCGACGGAAGTATGGTGATGTCTTAACGAAAGTTTGCTAGCTATCGTGGGCCAATAAGAGAGGACGGAAATAGTCTGGCGATCTCGGGGTGCGCGAAAATAGCGAGTCGTTCCGAGGAAGGGGAACGGGGTCGGAGTAGGGCGCAGTGCAGGGTGTGAAATTCAATGGATACTGAAGATAGCATGATCAAAGGGGTGTTTTGCGAAAAAAAAAAAAATTAAAGAAAAAAAAAATTAAACAGGCCGCCCAGGCGACGCAATGGAGAGGTGGCGCCGGACGGAACTATTATTTTGTAAGACACAAGAGATATCGTAGATACGAGAGAAATTGCTTCATAGAGAAGGCGGCTCGGTGATAGCAACTGGAGAGAGAGGGAGAGGGGACGAAGAAGGAGACTGGAAGGGGATGAAGGAGGGAGTGGAGATCGGGCGTGGCACTGCGAGCAGTGGGAGCGAGGATCGGATTCGGGATCGTTACGGGCTGTTGCCGAGTTAAAGCATGACATCGGCTAGATAAGAAAATAAATCAAAATAAAGTTTTTTTTTACAAAATAAATAAATAAATCGTTAGAGCGGAGTTAGCCGAGAAGATATTCGAAGGGGAGATTCGGTGCGTTATGTACCCGTTTCCTCTGACCGTCTCCTTCCACTCTCTTTCCCTCGCATGGTCCTTTGAGTGTCCTCTTCCTCTTCCCCTTTCTCTTCTCTCCTCCTTTCCGACCAAGCCTCGCCGCAACCAAGGATACCGCTTGTGGTACGTTCATTCAAAAACTTGGTGTTTCCCTCCCGCTCACCCAGCTTCCTCCAGATCTCGCGACCCTTGCCGGCTTCTACCCTCCCGCTCCCAATACCTCCTCCCTCAAAGGACCAATCAGTAGTACGCTTGAGCTCGGCTCGCTGCTCTGATCCTCTGTGCATACCCCCACTCTCGACAGCAAAAGGGCCTCCGCTGAATATCTTCGCGTACCTTTTCTGTTCTCGTTGTAAAATCCTATCGTTTTATCCCCCTAATCTCAGAATCATTCCCGTCGCCTTTCATCGTCTGTTGTCTTTGTACTCTTTTTCTACTGTATCCTCGCGTTCGATATGGCTTTGTCGCTTCCAATCGTCTCCGCGACTTCCGACGGTCACTCTTCGTCCTCTGACGACGGCTCCGTACCTCCTCAAACCCCAGTCTCCCCAACGAATGCGCAGCCTCTGGCTCTTCCACAGTCATCCGACCCCCAAAGCACGTCACAGCCTCAATCACCCTCCTCGAACCCTACGTCTACTCAGGCAAAGAGGAAACCCAGCCGTCGTGCTAACACTGCCGAGCGACGTGCTACGCACAATGCTGTAGAGAGGCAGCGTAGAGAGACTTTGAACGGCCGTTTCTTGGTAAGTCCTTTTTTGATCACACTTCTTGTGATTGATTGAACTGCGCCTTTAGGATCTTGCCGCTTTACTTCCAAATCTTTCTCAGATCCGCCGACCATCAAAATCTGCTATTGTCAATTCTTCTATTGCGCATATTCATGCCGCTCGTCGTCACCGCCTCCTTGCATCACGCGAATTGCGTTTACTCAAACTTGAGTCCGATGCGCTTCGCCGTGAACTCAACGAGTGGCGTGATCGTGCGGGTCTTCCCCGTGTCGACGAGCCCGTTAGAGGAGATGGATTCACGATGGTTCTCAGTGGTGAAGTCGAGGTTCTCGCTACTGGCATTGGAGAAGAGGAAGACGAAGGACAAGGTCAATTCGATTGTTTCGAAGACGGAGACGAAGAGCTTTCTGGTCCCATGCCAGCAATCATCGACGACGGCGAGGACATGATGTCCGCCGACCCGCTCAAGAATAGCGTTTTTGCACACAATATGAATGCAGACAGTACGGCTGATATGAAGATGGCACGTATGATTCCTCGAGCCCCGCCCACTTCGCATGGTGGTCCCATGATTGCCCAGATGCCACCAACAGTCTCTTTTGAGAATCCAGCGATGCCTGCGCTATACGAACCCCAGGTCGCTCCGCAGTTCCCTGGTGCCGCCCATATGGGACAACACGCCATTACCACCCCCGAGACCGACAAAGCCTCTGCATGGGCTGCGAACATGTACTCGGGATATAACCCTCAGCTACAGCTCCAGGCACAGCGGTCTATGATTGCACCTCCGAACGGCACCCACGCTGTCACGCATTCGCCAACCCCCGCCTCGGTTACCGGATTCACTGACTATACTTACCTTGCTAACCTGAAGCGGCAGCAAATGCTGGCCCTTCAGCACCAGCACGGCGCCGTGGCATACCCAGTCGACGGTGATGACGCATCATCAGTCGGTTCAAGTCAAAGTGACCGAGAGAGATGTGGGAGTGCCTCTGCTGGCAGTGGATTCGGCTCCCCTACTCATGGCGCCCCCCCACCGGGAGGTTATGAACTGTCAAACGCGATTCCTAACTTTGCTCTAGCCAGAAGGATCAACACAGCAGGACTTCACATCAACACCGCTGTTCCGAATTCTTGGAATGGAAGGGGAGAGGATGGGATGAATGGGATGGTTATGAAGCAGGCTATGAACTCTCCGATGCACGTGGTTCCCAACGGCAGTGGATATGGCATGATGATCTGAAAAAGGTCATCAATTTTTACACCCCCTTGTCGGCGGCCCTCGCGTTGCACGCATCTTACTGGCCGTTTATCGCTTAAAGCTTTGGACTCTTGGCGTGGGGGTCGTTCCGCCTCTGGATACGTTGGTTGTCCCTTGTCTTTTCATGTGATCGTAACTTGTTTTGGATGTGTTTACAGCCCCCCCTCCCCTTGTTCCCGTTCTGCTTCCCTGTCTCTAAGTTATCCTTTAGCTGTCGATGGTATAACGAAATTCAGCCACTCGTTCGACGCAGGTCCTCGCTGCTTGTCCCCCACCCTCTCTTACTAATTACTGCAAGGTATCGTTGTACTACCACTCGTTTGTGTCTATCTCCGATTTTTTCTGTGTCGAGCGCCTTCACGCAAGAACAGAAGACCCTGTCACTCTTTTTCATTTATTCATCTTTTTGTTGTTTGTGGTTGGCGCGCGGGTTCTATTAATCCATTGAATGGAACTTGTCATCTCTCGTGCTTTTTTTTCATATCCCCAAGAAAATTAATACATTTCGATCTAATATAATAGCTAGTTCGTTATTTTCTTTTTCCCAGAAGAAATAGAGAATAAAAAGATTGTACGAGTTACCCCGTGTTGCCACATACGGTCGTGGTGTTGCCGGAGGCGTTTCGAGGCGGTCAAGAATGGTGTGATGAATGCTGAATCATCTGATTGCGCTTCCGTCCGTAGTTCAAGACGAGCGCATAGTCGGGCTATCGAAAACCTTGTCGCGTATCTAGCGGCGCGCTATACGAAAGAAAAAAAAAAGGAAGTGAAGAAAACAGAAACGAAATACCCAAGGTACATCGAGCCCAGAGTCGTCATGATTGATGGCGGATCACTGCCATGAACGAGACAATTGGACAGTTTCGAACGTCTCAGTCCGGTTTGTCGGTAGATCTGTCGGTCGGAGGAGTGCCACCTCCGACGAGCAACTCGGACGTTTAGAACTCTGGCAAGAGGCACCGACCACTTTCGATCGCTTGTGTTCAAGAAGCCTGACGTGTCTCCTAGCTACCTGGTCCTGTCGGTCGTCGTGGTGATGTTCTGGTCTCTGGGCGTTTTTTAAAAACGATGACACGGAGGAGGGGAGGAGACGTACTATACTCGAGTGGGGAGGGTTGGATGGGATGTGCGTCGAGCAGTTGTCCCGCCTCTAAACCGTAACGGTCCGCCCGACCCGCCGCGGAGAAAACGATCTGCGACTCGCTCGCGCGTGTGTCTTGGTCTCGCGACTGCTTGGCCACGCGTACACACGGCAGGCCCGGCTCTCGTTCCCCATTCCTTTATTCATATCATTTTCCTTCCTTCTTTTCGCGGAGTGAGAAAAAAAGTAAGAAAGAAAGAAAAACTTCGACTTGACGATCAAGGCACCAAGTGCACAAGCAAACATGCAAGGTCGTGATGATGAGCACGCCCTCAACGACCCACGACGTCCTCGGGAAAATGCTGCGCACGATTTTTCACGTGCCGCATCCCGCCCATCCCAAATGGTCCCACGTCTTGTCAAAAACGGGGCAGACGAGCGGGGCTGAGGAAGGATCAAGCATATGTAAAAGCATTCTTTCTAGAAAAGTCGAGGGCGATAAAAAAAAGGTACTATCCGTCGGGTTTTATTGGGTGCATGCGTGCGCACGCGCCAAACGTGTCACCGTCGGCGAAAAAGAGCTGGTTGATGGCATGGATCGTTGGCGAGACGCGTGGGACCGAGAAAAAAAAGTAAGCTTTTATTCCCTTGACTCACCCCCGAGGCGAGATTGGGAGAATGGAGAGGGGGGGATATCAAGTGACAGGAGGTGAAAAACGACGAGATGGGTCGCGGAGGGCTCGACAGGAACGACAAATATATCCATGGGATAAAAATATGAGTGGGATGGGTATTTTAACATGCCATGGACTTGGATGCGTTGATGGGCAGTCGATGCTGTGTCCGCGTGTGAGGGTTTCAAGATCGAGCTCAGTCATGGTTCGTGTCCTGCGCTCCGGGAGCTCGCGGACTTGCGAGAAGGCCGTGTGCGTCTGGACTGTGTGGCAATTCTTCCGTACGTTAGCCGAGCGACAGGAGTCGTTCTTGCGCTCTTTCCTAGTGCTCCCGACAGACCGGGGGAGAGGCACTTGTTAACTCTCGAATTAGACATAACCGTTCGGATCGCCTAGGTTATCTGTATCCCTTTTCTACGTCACCCGATACGCCAGAGGGGATGGGGATGCGCACGAGGGTGAGGGGAATATGGCACGTCTCATCCCCCCCCCCCCCCCTTGCAGGATTTGGGTATGTTGCCGTATGGAGAAAGTGAGAGGCATGGCGCTAGAAGCTATCCTTTGATGTTCTGATTGTGTCAGGTGGTGTTGATAAACAAGTGGCACCTTTGCGTCCATACCTCGAAAGGCGTGTTGCGATAGAATGCTGTCGATCTGGCAGTGGCAGTGGCGTACAACGTCGATCTCGCCGACGGTACCACTCGAAAAAAAATCGAAGTCGGCGTCGAGCCACTGCCAGCGAAAGAGGGCTCGGTGAGACATACGGTCTTCGGCGAGATACAGCGATAACGAAACTTCCGAACCCGTCGAACTCGGATCCCGGGCCATTACGATCCATCACTCTGGCTACGACGACCGCCCTGTCCCGTCTCGGGCCACCCCCAGAACGAACGTATGGCCACAGAACTCCAAGTCCCTCCGCGCCGAATAGCTGTGCTCATCTCCGGCTCTGGTACGTATGACCTCCTTTTTTTCTAATCTCGTCTTCGTGCGCCAACCGACGCACAGGTACGAACCTCCAGGCGCTCATCGATGCCTGCAACACCCCACGCCTGCCACACGCGCACGTCGTCCTCGTGCTCTCGAACCGTAAGGCTGCGTACGGGCTCACGCGCGCCGCCACGGCCAGCCCACCGATCCCGACGGCCTATATTGGCCTCCAGCCGTTTTTGCGGGCGAACCCGGGTGCGACGCGCGCCGATTACGATCTCGCCGTGGCGAGGGAGGTGGTCGCGGCGCGCCCGGACGTGCTTGTTCTCGCGGGCTGGATGCACATCGTCAGCGAGGGGTTTCTAGAGGTGATGCGTGGCGTGCGGGCGTTGCCTCCAGTGCCGAATGGTGAGAGCGATGGTAGCGAACTCCGGGTCCTGCGCGAGATCCCGGTGATCAACGTTCACCCTGCGTTACCCGGTCAGTTTGACGGTGCAAATGCGATAGAACGTGGGTTCGAGGCATTCCAGCGAGGGGAGGTGGACAAGCTTGGAGTCATGGTTCACCGCGTCATTGCAGAGGTGGACCGTGGCGCGCCGATAATCGTGAGAGAGGTCGAGGTGCGCAAGGGAGAAGATCTGAAGAACGACTACGAGCCAAGGATGCACCAGACGGAGTGGGAAATCATTGTCGAGGCGACCCAGCTGGTGTTGGACGAGGTAAGACCGCTCAGCGAAGAAAAATGATCGCGTTCCAGGTATGTTTGTACATGTAAGTGTGGTTGTAAACTAATTCCTTCCCATTTACCAGCGCCCCTAAGATATTCCTATAGTTACTATTGTAGTCGAGAAGACGGTGAAATTAGGAATGTGTAAATTAGAACGGGAATCGCATTGGGCCAGTATTGTGCTCGTTGCTCGTTCGCGGTGGCGAACAATCGCTGCGACGTCGACGGATCAGCAACTTGAGTAGTGAGGTTGACAAAGGAGATCGACCTACCCAAACGATGCATCGCAGATGGATCCTATCGAGCGACTAGCACGACGGTGATGCGGTGGAGGTGCGAGCGGAACGGGATAGCACGGCGGAACCGCGTCGGGGCAACTCTCCTCGAATTGTGGCTCTTCCTCGGGCCAAAACCGATCCACAATCTTTGTGCCTATCGAGGGCTGGTGGAGGGTCAGATAACGCCGATAACATGTCGAGACAGCTTACTGTGATGGGCAAAGAGGGCGAGTCGATGGTCATGTCTGCTGTGGATATGGGGTCCACCACCTCCGACGATGGAGTGCAGTCTGGCGAAGGGGAGGCGTCGGAAGAAGCCGAAGAGGAGCGGGAGAAGCGACCGGAATGGCGTTTTAGTGTGAGGCCAAAGGGCGCGGAAGACCTCTTTTTGATCAGAGGGCGCATCGTGAGAGAGACCTTGACTAGTGGGGACGAGGTGACGCGAGCCTTTAAGTCGTGCTGAAATGTCACGAGGCCAGAGAGAGTGATAAATGGAACAGGCGAGAAAGGCATGTTGCCAAGCGGTTTGTGAGAGGTAATGGGTGCGTCGTGTTTACGCATCGGGAGCCGAGTCTTATACGCGAAGAGTGTGGTCCAAGCCATGGAATTGTGGTCGTAGTACAGAATACGGGGGAGAGTGGAAGGACAAAAGGTAGCGGCAGTTATTGTGCCAAAGTGGCGAATGAGTGGCAACGGCAGAATGCGAGAATGTGGAACTCGATGAGCTGGACATGAATTGATATAGCAGTGTCTCCTGATTATGTGGAGCCTGGGCAGTTCGAAGAAAGATGTGATAGTGACGATTGCGAGACACTGGTGCAATTTCCGAAGCAACGCGGCAACTGGCGCTTCTGCATCATGTACAGCATTGACGGAGGGTGTTGGTGCGAGAGATCTGAGTGCGAGATTAAGGAGTCGAGCAAGAGATCCGGTGTGGCTGCTCACCGGAGGGGGAGAGGCGGCTCCTAAGGGGCTAAACATTGGCAAGACCGGCCATATTTTCGAACCAGCGGACGAGATCTGCGACCTTGCTGACTGCAATGTCGCTTTGGCCCAAGCGCAGATCGGGTCGGAGGCTATTGTCTTGAAGAGTATATGGCATTGTCCGATAGCAAATCTCAATTGTGGGCCTGCTGTACGGAGAGGCGGTCAATGAGACGGTACAGCCTGGTTCCCAGGTGGCCACGAGGTCTGTCAATAATCAAACAAACGTGCATGAGAACATGTGATATTGTGGAGAAACACATGGGTATGACGTGCTCTCGAAATACACAATGTCGCCTCGTTTCAGGCCAGGGGAAGGACCAAGGCCGCCCCAGGTCTCTGCGATGTCCCTCCAAGCGGTCAGTTTACATACTGAGCCGTGGTCGTCGCCGAGAATAAGCTTGAGGATGGAAACCTCTTGGCCAACGTCGGGGCCCTTTTTCACACGGATAGGATCGGGGCCTTGAACCTCGAGGACAGCGAGGAGCATGCTGACCTTGCGAGATCCCTTGCCCGATGCGGCATAGAGGGTAGACAGGGGGGTGACATTGTGGAGACTGAATTGAAAGTTGGGAAAGCGGGCGATGGAAGAATCGCTGGAGCGGTCGACGGACGTGCCCGTCTCCTGCGTCTCGTACGCAAGTCCGGTCGTATTTGCAGCGG
Source organism: Solioccasus polychromus (assembly GCA_038090335.1). Classification (NCBI taxonomy): domain Eukaryota; kingdom Fungi; phylum Basidiomycota; class Agaricomycetes; order Boletales; family Boletaceae; genus Solioccasus; species Solioccasus polychromus. The sequence continues at coordinate 19,809 of JBBPMM010000290.1, forward strand.
GGGTCGGGAGCCAATCGGAGACGAACGTCGTCTGATCCGCGTCTTGGTCGTCCTGCGAGTCGAAAATGACATTTTGGTAGGTTCCCCGGCTGACTGTCTGCGTCTGTGTCTGCTGCGACGTGATCGAGATCGTCTGCCAGATATGCTCGACTCGGACGTCAGCAGCAGACGGTGCACCGACGAAAACACGAAAGCGAACCATGAACAAGAAACAACGCGATCACGTGACTAAACACGACCTGGTTCGCAATTTCCATCTTGACCGTCTCTCCTCATCGCCATGTCCACCTTCCTCGACCTCTATGAACCGCTCGACATCATCGGAAATGGTTCCTTTGGAATCATTCGCAAGGTTCGAAGAAAGTCGGATGGTCTGGTCCGTTGCGCTGCCACCGACTTGTTCCGCTCTCATGTCTCTCCAGGTGTTTGCAAGAAAAGAGCTCAACTTTGAGCGCATGAGCGACCGTGACAGAAAGCAGATCGTCGCTGAAGTGTACGTCTCGCCCCTCTTGGGGTCAGCTTGTTCCTCACTCCGTAACTAGAAATATCCTTAAAGACCTCGACCATGAACACATTGTACGATATCACGACCGTTATGTCGACCGGGATGCAGGCATTCTCTACATCCTCATGGAATACTGTGGGGGTGGTGACCTCTCCGGCGTCATCAAACAAGCACAAAAACAAAATAGACTCGTCCCCGAAGATACCATCTGGAACTATTTCATGCAAATACTCTTGGCCCTCCAACACTGTCATCACCCACCAACCCACGATTCAGACCCCAAAGAGAGGCGCCCTCAGATTCTGCATCGAGATTTAAAACCCGACAACGGTGCGTGCTTCGTTCATGTTTCTCCATTCCGTTCTCATCACCCGCTTTTAGTATTCCTCGACGACAACAATTCCGTAAAACTCGGCGACTTTGGCTTGTCGAAGGCGCTCTCCCAGGCTAGCTTTGCCAACACATATGTCGGAGTGCGTGTCCTTTTCCTTTGTTCGACCTTGCACGAATTTGCCCCATCAGACACCGTATTACATGTCCCCAGAACTCATGCAAGAAAAGGCTTACGACTCTAAATCAGACATCTGGTCTCTCGGTTGCCTCATATACGAACTTTGTGCCCTCAAACCTCCTTTTCATGAGGCAAAGACCCACGCCGAGCTGAGTGTGTTCATACGGTGGGTCCCATTCACCCACATTCACCTCCTACCGTTGATGCATGGAATACTAGACATGGGCGCATACCTCCTTTACCCAGAGGGTACAGCCAGACCCTTTCAAGTGTCATCAAGGCCATGTTGAACCTGAACGTGAGCCTGCTCGTCTTCGCGTGTGCCTCTCGCTTAAAATTAGCGGCCATGCTAGCCCGCAATGAGACCTTCGGCATCACAACTGCTCCAACATGAACGGCTAACACTCATTAACAAAGTCATCGAAGCCGAAAAAATGTCTGTTTTCACCGCCCCGCTCCGTATTTTTTACCGATCCACCCAACCTCTAGGCTCGCGACGGTGAAAACGCACAAGTCTGCCGTCATCGCAAAAGAACGCGAGATATCTGTGCGAGAAACGGCGCTAGCGGAACGAGAAGTCAAACTGACCGCACTGGTCGTGGAAAAGGATGCCGAGATCCTCCGTTTGCATAATCTCATCTCTACAGCTCAAGCTCAGCTCGACGTACGGATACGAGAAGCAGTTGGCAAGCGCGAAGAAGAGTTGCGAGCGGCCGTGAGGAAGCGCGAGGAAGAAGTTGCCGCTGCGATGGCAAGACGCGAAGAGGAAATCTTGGCTGCGGTACGGCAACGCGAGCAAGAGATTTTCGACGCTTGGCGCAAACGAGAGGAACAGATCAGGACCGAGGCCGAGGCAACGATTGCAGAGAGAGTCCAATGGATCGCCGCCAGAGAGGCTGATTTGGAGGCCGAGCAGAGTCGGCTCGACGAGGTACAGAGGGATTTGGAGGCGAAACTGGCAGTGCTGTCTTCACAAGAGTCCAAGGGACGCAAGGAGAAAACACCGCTAGAAGAGGTCAAGAATCTGCTCGCGCCTCTCGCTCAGAAGACCGAGAACAGTCTCGCACGCACGACAGCCCATGCCAATGTTGCGACGCCCGTCAATCGTAACGCCGCGCGGCAAGACTGCATGCCCTCCGCCATGAAAGGCGTCATTCTTACGCAGACCGGTCAACCCCTCACGACACCTACCCCCGCCGAACTCGCAAATCTTTTTGTCAACTCACCCAAGGTCGGACTCGACTTTGCGAAGATTTTCGATTTCGAGTCTGAGACAGAGGACGACGATTGCGAATCGGAGGAGCCACCTTCGCCAACCGTCCGCGACCGGCCGCCCTCGGAACTGTCGAGTCAATCCTCTGGGTCCACCGAAGAGTTTGCCTCGGGGCCGGCACCTTGCGCGCCTCCTACGCGGCTTCGCAAGCCATCCATTCGGGGTTCGGTGCAAAAACCATCCGTGCGCAGATCAACTACACTCCCCTCATCGACCTCGGACCCCACGGGACTTGTCTCGTCGTCCCGGATACGCGCGTCCAAGTCGATCAAGGCGAAATCGACGGGTGAAGAGTCCGCCGCGTCGTCGATCAAGCCGGCATCTACTGTTGTCACGCCTGCCGAGTACGACCTCTCGGACGAGGAAAACCTCCCGAGCCCATTTCTCCGGCGCAGAGAGCGTGAGCGACTGGCGCATCCTAGTAATGGGACGCTCAAGTCGAAACGGCCGAGTGCGGGGAACCTGTTGCGGGCAGTCGCGGCGGCGAATTCGGCGGCGGCCGCTGCGGGGGTAAAGCCAGGGAGTAAGACGACGTCGAGTGCGAGTGCGAGGACTTCGTTGACGAATCCGCGCAAGACGACTGAGGAGGTGAAAAGGGCCTTGTCGCGGTCATGAACGAGCGGACGAATGCTTTTCTTTCTTTCTTTTCTTCTCTCGGGGTTATGTATGTTATGAACATTGGATATGATAGTTAATGTCGACGAATTCATGTTTTCATGCTCGTGTGTTGGTGTATCGACAATAGTTGTTTGTCTTTGTTTGAGCGCTGACTCTCGTCCCCGAGTTTACGTTTCGGATACTGAATAAGTCAGCCTGGTGCTTCGTAAGTTCCCTGCCTCAACGCGTTGGAGGTCCGGGCCATGAGGTCACCGTCGGCGACATGGCGCAGGTCTCGAGCTCGGAGTCGAGGTGAGTTCTGGACATACGATTCGTCGGCCCCCGGAAACGGGATGGTTCCCGGGATTGCGACCAATGACCAAGCTGCGACTTCGGTGACAAAGCCCAAGTTCATAGCCAATTGTCAGTCTTTCTGTACACCGGCCCGGGGCCGACGGAATATTTTTGTCGCGCGCCATCCTGTTGGGGTTAGGGATGCGAGCCACTTGGAGGTGGATTTTCTTCCCCGTCTCGTCAACCCCGGTATTAAACCATTTGGTTGTGCACAGACGATCGGCGAGTCCGCGGCTTACTCGTCCAAGCTGTTCCTTCGCTGACAGACCGTTCAGACGATACGCCAGAAAGACTGTCGCCATCAAAGAAGGTGTGTAAGCCAAACGACATGACATGGCGTGCCCCCCCTTCTTGACGTTCCATTTTAGTCACTCCGGAGAAAACATGATCCAGTTGACATTCGAGGGAGGCCGTTTCCCTGCCGCCTCTGGCCGTCGTCTCATGAACGTTTTTATCGTACGGTATCCAGTCTTGTACTTTCATTTCCTTCGATTCTATCACTAGACCCTGCAGTGCGATCCCTGATCACTCAGCATCGTCCTCTGCTGACCATCCATTTCGGCAACGAGGGCCGAAATGATGACTTATGTGCGCAAGTGCAGGCGTGGCTCAAGGATAGTCCATACTGATATAAAGTAGAGTATGGGAAGAGTTGGTCGTCCATATAACCCACGCGCGCAGAGGGTCTTGATTTATCGTCTCCATCGATCGCACTCGCTCGTGTCGCAGGCGTGCTAGGGCTTTCTTTTACCTGTCATTTGGTGGCCGTCGTTCTTTTTGGAGATACGAGGGTACGTCTTGTCCCCAGGGCGTATTTACGTTGCATTGAGCGACGCGTCTGTCTCCCGTTTCCACCCATCTGTCCATGCTGCGCTCAAGCAGGTACCATGAATCTTTTACGGAGTCCAAGCAGACCCGAGGCCCGAGGAGACGATTCCGGCCAAAAAAGATCGAACGATGAGGAAGAAAAGGGTCTTTCCGTGACCCCGGCCTCGATCTCGTCTCGTCTCTCGTCTTCGGAATTACGAACCCTTCACGACGACGTCGACACGCCGGGCTCACAAGATCCGGAAAACGGCGAGATAAAGCTCACGGGCAAATACGCCAAGTATGCGGGTGATCCGCCAGATGGAGGTTTTAAGGCGTGGAGCGTCATTCTTGCGTGCGTGGGACGCTGTATTTCCAATTGTGTGATTTACTGATGGCGACGACCGTGCGTGCAGGACTGGCTTGACGACGTTTGCAGCGTTGGTGCCACTTTCACTGTTTTCTATTTGCGTCTGAGCTGACGGATATTCGCGGCGAATAGGTTCGGCTATGTCAATGCATGGGGGGTGAGTGTTCGACTTACTCACGCGTCGATGGGCAGTTGATCTTCCAACAGATCTTTCAAGCATATTACGAGGAAGTGGTGCTACCCAACGACAGCCCGTCAGATATGTGAGTTCTTTGATCGTCCGCTGTTCGTTGATCATCATTGATATTGTTCGCAGCGCATGGATCGGCTCCGTGCAGGTGCGTTGTCCGAGCTGTTCCCGGGTGAAGCGCTGCCACTGACGATTGGACGGAAACATCATCCTTTCGGACCTGACCTTTTGTCACACGCCGTCCGATCATCGCTCTTCCGTGTCGCTGCTAAAAGTATGCCCTCGTCTTCCTTCCCGGACTCGTGACCGGACGATTGTTCGACATCGGTTATTTCAAGATACCCTACTTCTTCGCGTCGTGTCTCTTGGTGTTGTGCACGTTCCTCGTTGCAGAGTGCAAGGAATACTGGCAGTTCTTCTTGGCGCAGGGTCTGGGTGTCGGGGTGAGCCTTGCTCATCGTTTTGCGTCAACGTACGGCGCCGGCTCATTCGCTATGCTTTCTGCAGCTGGCATGTGGGTTCCTTTTTGGACCGGCATTGGGTATCGTATCGCATTGGTTTTCAAAACGAAGAGGTCTGGCCTTAGGTGTCAATGCCATCGGATCATCGATCGGTGGGACGGTGTTTCCGATTGCAGCGCAAAGTTTGATTCCCGAGGTTGGGTATGTGTGGTATCCTTTTTTCATCTGTTGACGACGCTTATCACTGGCGGGCCAGGTTCAAGTGGACGATGCGAATATTTGGATTCATACTGATTCTCTTGCTTGGAATTGCTAACATCGTGCGTTGTTATTGTCACTTTCTTCGAGATGAGGATCGACATTAATCGCACGATGACAGACGATCGATAGACGACTTCCGCCTATGAACGTCAAGGGCGGTCTGTTCAACTGGGCCGCGCTCAAAAATCCGGCATATCTGGTTTATTGTATTTCTGGGACGATGACCTTTCTTGGGCTATATACGAGTGAGTATTCTTTTCGTTTCTTCTGTTCTTGGATGTAGTCGAACATTTGAGCGTACGCGTGGCTGACTTATGTTGTATAGTGTTGACCTATATACCTGTCAGCGCCGTTCAAGTAGGCATCTCGAACAATTTCTCATTCTACTACATCGCTATCGCGAATGGCTCTTCTGCTTTTGGTCGTATTACCGCTGGAATTCTCGCAGATCGACTTGGTGCGTGTCTGCGAACCCGTCTTTCGACTCTGGCGTTAATTTACATCGATAGGCGCGCTCAATATCATGGTTCCGTTTACTGTCATTGCCGCCATCATGACCTTCGTGTGGCCGTTTGTGACAAGCAAAGGAGGACTCGTCGCGATCACTGTTATTTATGGGTGCGTAGACTGGAGCATCGTCGTTGGTCGACAACTCTGATCCTCTGTCGGCTAGTTTTTCGTGTGGGACGTACGTCTCTCTACTCTCCATCCCCGCCATGGCGATGGGCTCGATCGGCGACGTCGGTCGACGCACCGGGTTGTTTCTCAGTTTCGCCGCGTTTGGTGCGTTGGCAGGGACGCCCATTTCTGGGGCCATCAATTCTGCGACGGGCGGTTTCGAGGACGTGGGTTGGTACGCCGGTACGTGCTCGAGTCATTTGTGTCGACGCGAGCGCTCACACGGTTTACCTAGGCGGCATACTGTTGTTCTCGGTGTGCCTGCTGCTTTGGACGCGGCATCTGCATCTCGGCAGGTTGGTGGGAAAATTTTGAAGCGAGTCGCTGGGTCCAGTCGTCGGGTCCGTTTCTTATGACATGCACCAGGGTTAATGTTACGTACGATTACAAGCATAAACGTAGGGCGAGCGGGCTCTCATGTATTATGGATGTGTATCTACTAATTCGCAATAGAACATGGTCTCTTTATTCACACGACATCCTTTGTAATGGATACATGTGTTAGAAATGGACTAGCATTAGAAGTTGGATATTCTACCTTTAGCACTCTGTCCTCTTCTCTGCAGCTCTTCCTCTTGTTTGCTTGGCAGCACCACAAGATATGGCATCAGCATGAACTAGTCAAAGAAGTCAAGGTCATCACTTGTGTGGTTTGCCCTTTTTGCACATCTAGCTGCATACTTGTGATGTTCCATACCTGTGATCTTTTGGATGTAGAATATGAATTCAAAGTGGTTGAGTCTCACACTGTCTGGGCACCTGGGTTACAGCTGTTGTATTGCATTGGTAGTTGGCATGATGCAGTAAATGTAACATTTGTGTGATGTCATGGCCACCAGGAGATGCATCTTTCTGAATGTTGTCTTTGACTTGATTGCTGTGCATCCAATAACCTATCAGGGTGTAGGCAGGACAAACCCCAGTTTTGATTATGAGTATGGTGATTTTATCATGTTTTATTGTGTCCTAATTGACACACACTATGCCCAAGAGGCAGTTGGGTAGCTTTTCAGTTGGCAATCTATATGCCCCCTACACATCCCTGAAACTTCCCAAGATGAGTTTGCAGGTCCATACAATCAAGCTTTCTTCCAGCTGCACATCCCTCTTGTAGCAAACACTTCTCCATTCCAATGCAATTTCTATAATGATGAATTTATGACTATAAATCATTTTGCTCAGGGGATCTCAAGATGAATATGTGGATCTGTTCAACCAAGCCTCCTGTTACGGTTATGGACCCCTATTTCTTTTTCTTCCTAGCCTTCCCGAGTATTTCCTACTTTCCCCGAAGTCTTGTTCCTATGTTTCCCATATCCCGTTTTCTTCCGTTTTACCTTGTAGCACCGGAGCCCAAGGTGGCCTCTTATAGTTACAATCCTCCGGAACATTCTAGATAGTTTCCTTTTTCTTCTTGGTCTGTGTGCATCTCCTTTACCTATAAATACCTAGATTTCCTATGCTTGTACCTTAGCTAGTTCTACGCAATCCAAGCCTAGTAACCAGCAAGCCGCTCAGGACGAGCGAGACCATTACCATCATTCCGGTACTCTCAGCTACCACGCTAAGAAGCTTTCTCACTGTTCGAGGAGTGAGATACCAACTGATCATCTTTATCGCTACGGTACAGGACCTACCGTATAGACAAGTCGATACCCTCTATTGGGAGATGACCGTTCTCGTTGTAATCATTCTAGGATTACCTCGTCGACGTATCAGTATATACCACCAAGTATATTTCATCAGTTACTAGCTGAGTTACTAGCCTCAGCGTAACAAAAGAACTAGCTCTACTCACCATCCTCTACTCAGCAGACGGAACCCTCTATCCACCATTACTCCTCCTCCCCCTCGTAGTCCCACCTACCCTTCGCCCTATCAGAAGAAGAAGAAGACCCATAACCCTTATTCCATCCCCTTCACCTCCACCTCTTCTTCGATTCCCCTCGAATGCACCACGTCACTTCCAAACCCATCACATGAAGAGACTCCCATTGACGTCAAGCAAGACCCACAACAAGAAGTTGATTGGGAGAAGGAGCTCGACGACGAACAAGATGCTAGACTAGCCCAGGATCTGTCCGCAGAAGGACACGACGACAAAACAGTAAGGAGAAGAGTAGAAGCTTCTCGAGAACAGAGACGTGCTTACGTAGAAGAAGAAGAAGCCCAAAGAGTCACCGCCTATACGAAGAAAAGAGAAGAGATGGCCAAGACTACGGAACTCAAGGCCGGACTCCTGGACGATTTCTCGGGAGAGTCAGAAGATGCTATATGATGGATGCTTGCCATGAAGGCGTACTTCAAGATGAATGGTGATCTTTACGATGATAAGGCAATGATGCTCACCACGCTTAATAAGATGAGCAAGGGATGAGGAAAGGTCTTCTCTGAGGGATGGTTCTATTGTCTGGAAAGTCCTAATATTCCCGACGACCACCGAACCTTCAACGTCATGGCTGCAGACTTTGCCAAGACGTTCTTCCCTTACGATACCGCTAGTAAAGCTCGCCAAACTATCCGAAACCTCTCCTAGAATACGAAGGATAAAGATGGCTTTGCTAGATATGTTGCCGACTTCGCCCTTGCTGCTGCCCAGACAGGTCTCTCTGACGAAGAAGCCCTCATTGAATACTTTGGAAGAGGACTGGACGAAAAAATCACTACTAATATCCTCTCCATGGGTACGGTCCCTACCACGCTCCAAGGATGGATGGACCAGGCAAGCAAGTTTAATGCGCAACAGGAGTGCATCAAGGATATGCGAAAGGGTTTAGGATGGAGGAACTTCGCTAACGATAAGAAGGATCCCAACGCCATGGAAGTCGACGCTATTCGACTCTCCCCTGTCGAGAAGGCTCGACATATCCGAGAAGGACGATGCTTTATCTGCCATAAGAAAGGCTGCACCACTCGTAACCATCCTCGTGACGATAAAAAGATGGAAGGATCTACTCCTCCTCATTCCAATAATCCGTTCAGAAACCAGACCAGGGTCACAACCGTCACTGCTCCAGATTCCCCTAAGGCGTCAGAACTTCCCCCATCTTCTGAACTCGACGAATATCTCAAAATCCTTAAAGGACGAAAGGTCGACCAGAAGGAACTCGTACGAGTTCTCCAAGAGTGCTTTGAGGAAGACGGGACAAAGGTCTCAAGGATGTCTACCAATGAGAGAATTCAGGGTTTTTAGAATGGAGGAAAGCCTCAGTGTCTTTTCCTCCTGAACATTCTGCTCCTATCATCTGTACTAGTAAGAAAGAGAAATCTATTCGTATTCCCATCTCTCTTTCTCACGGAACGAAAATCGCTGACATCAATGCCCTCATCGACTCCGGAGCCACTGAAAACTTTATCGATCCTATCACCATAGCCAAGTACCAGTTTCCTACTAAACGACTCCCTTCCCCTATCAAAGCATCTAACGCCGATGGGACCGCCAATAAAGGAGGGTTTATCCGGAAAGAAGCCCTCCTGGCTATCAATATGGCAGGATGAGAAGAAGTTATCCGCTTCCTCGTATTAAACTGTGGAGGAGATCGAGTGATCTTGGGAATCCCCTGGTTCACTAAAGTGAATCCGTCTATCGATTGGATGAATTGAGTCATCACCATTCCTACTTTATCTGAAAATCACAATGCCGAAGGGGAAGCCCTCGAACAACGATATCTAGTAGAATCGTTGAAGAAAACCACCATCGCTACAGAAGCAGCTATCACAGTGCCCAAGAAAGAGAAAACCCTACCCTCAGAATACCAGGAATACTCTTCTGTATTCGAAGAAAAGACCCACGATCTTCTTCCTCCTTCCCAACCCTTCGATCACAGAATTGATCTTGACGAATTGTTCGTACCAAAGATCGCTAAAGTTTATCCCCTCAATCCCAAAGAGATGGAGACTTGTAAAGAGTTCGTCGATGAACATCTTCAAACTGGTCGAATCGTTCCATCGAAATCCCCTCAGGCATCCCCATTCTTCTTTGTACCGAAGAAGGATGGATCTTTACAACCCTGTCAAGATTATAGATATCTCAACTCCCATATGGTCAAAAATGCGTATCCTTTACCCCTTATTTCTGACCTCCTGGATAAGTTGAAAGATTCTACAATCTTCACCAAGTTTGATGTACGATGGGGGTATAACAACGTCCTTATCAAACCGGAAGACCGATGGAAGGCCGCCTTTATCACACCGTTCAGACTCTTTGAACCAATGGTGATGTTCTTTGGGTTATGCAACTCCCCTGCTGTTACACTGAGGCTAGTAACTCAGCTAGTAACTGATATGATAGAGTCGATGGTAGACTCTAATCCTTCGACGTGGAAGTCCTAAGACTATCAAAACAAGGGTGGTCTCTTCCCAGGCAAGAATGTCTACCCTTCCTTGAGGTATCTCCTGTGCGATGGTAGCGAAGAAGATATAGATCTGTTGACATACCCCTCTCCGAGTGATTACGGAGGCTTCTAGTAAAGAGTACTGGATGACAGGAATGATGAGAAGTCTCGCTCGTCCTGAGCGGCTTGCTGGTTACTAGGCTTGGATTGCATAGAACTAGCTAAGGTACAAGTACAGGAAATTTAGGTATTTATAGGTAAAGGAGATGTGCACAGACCAAGAACAAAAAGGAAACTATCTAGAATGTTCCGGAGGATTTGTAACTATAAGAGGTAACCTTGGGCTCCGGTGCTACAAGGTAAAATGGAAGAAAACGGAAGACAGGAAAAATAGGAACAGGATCTCGGGAAAAGTAGGAAATACACGGAAAAAGAAATAGGGGTTCACAACCGTAACATTACCCCCTTCATAGACATCAGCTCACTGAGCTGAGTTATTCTCTCCACCGGACGAAGAGTTTTCGTCGACAATCCAGGAGGTGACAGGAGGATTAGTGGAAACGTCTGGGCAATAAGTGACCTTATGTCCCCTTACTCCACAACCGTCGCAGGGGAGTCCTCGACATTGGCTTTGTATATGTCCGGGGGCCCATAAATAACATTTCGGACAATGATACTCGTGGCACTCCTGGTACCAATGGCCCCACCTTTGACATTTGAAACATTGTCCGGAACGGACAGGGGTATCAAGGAGGGAATCAACGTCAATAGGATGAGTCGGAGTTCCAGGTGAGGGAGAATGGGGAGGGGTTGAAGGAGGGATAGGAAGGTGGGTATCGTTGTCGTAAACAGTGACGGGGTTAGACCATTCTGGTTGAGGGGTCCAGGTGGCTCTAGCAGGTTCGGGAACAGGAAGCGTCGGGGAGTTGTCATAAGATGAAAGTCGGGGTTGGATAGGGACGGAGTAGGGAGTGGGACGGCGTCTAGGACGACGACGAGGTCGGCGAGTGGGGGCTGGTGGAGAAGGGGAGGACGAAGGGGGACTTGGAGACATAGTTGGGGAAAGAAAGAAGTGGGGTTCGATCCCGCTAGTCATGGTTGGAGGGTCTCCTCGGTAATGATCCTCCTCAGAGGGGGTTAATCCATCGAGAAGAGACTGGAGTATAGGTAAAGTGGAGGAGGGGATTTGATTTACAAAAAACCAAAACCCTTCTTGATGCATGAGGTTGAGAAGGTGGTCCAGCGTTTGCTGCGTGGAGTGGTCTATGGCTCGAGTAAAGGGAGAAGGAGGTCCCGTCTGGGAATGCTGAAAGAGTAGATCGGTGGTATAGATTTGGTGATACAAGCGTACCATTGTCTGCAAAGAAGTCGCTTGAGGCCACAAGTAATCGTGCTCAAGGCAGAAGAGGGGACGGGGGTCAGTGAGGACGGTTCCAAAAAGCATACGGCGGTAAGAGACAGGAAGACGTTCAGCGTAGATGGTGGGGATAGACATAGTGATGAGCAAAGGTGACGGATGAATGGAGGTGTAAAGTGGGTTAGCGGAGTCTTAAAGATGTCGTCGAGCTTTATACTCTTCTAACACCTCGGAGGCATTTCCCAGATTGGATTCCGGTTCCCAGGTATTCTCGGCGGAGGAATACCCTTTCCACTTTACCAAATATTGTCTTCGTCCTCGTGTTCCGCAGTGATTAAGAATATCTTCGACTTCCCATTCTTCTTCTCCTTCTATCTCTTCCAACGGTGGTTTTAAGAAATTGGGTCCGTGTTCCGGCATTTCCCGATAGGATGATAATAGGGATGCATGAAATACGTTGTGGATTTTCCAAGATGGAGGAAGACGGAGTTCATGGGCGAGAGGGGAGACAACTTTCGAAATTTCGAAAGGTCCTTCTCGTCTAGGGAGGAGTTTCTTGGACGTATGACGGAAACGGAGGTTCCATGCTTCCAACCATACCTTATCTCCGACTTTCCATGGTTTAAATTTAGAAAAGGTGCGTTCTTTCATGATTCAAGCGGAATTCTCATGAGCTGCGAGAGCTTCTTTCCATGCTTCTTCCAGGAGGGTAAGACATTTTTCCAGGGCAGGAATAAACGTCTTTCCAAGAGGGGGATACCCCCTAGGTTCATAGCCAAACATGAGAGAAAACAGGGTTTTTTGAGTGGAAGAGTGGACGTTGGAGTTGTGGGAGAATTCGGCAAGAGGTAGTAGACCGACCCATTTGTCAGGGCGACCATCTGAGAAGATTCTAAGGTACGTTTCTAGGGACTGGTTTGTTCATTCAGTTTTGCCATCGGTTTGTGGATGGTAAGTGGTAGAAAGGCGGAGATCATAGCCAAGAAGACGAGATAATTCGCGAGCGAAAGCTGAGGCGAATTGGGGACCACGATCCGAAATGACCGAAGAATGGAGACCGAAACGAGGGAAAACCTTTTCTAAGAATAACTGTGCTACTCCTTCGGCATCAATGTTTTTAGAGCAAGGTGTGAAAATTACCCCCTTCATAAGGCCGTGGTCGACCATGACCAAAATCGAGTCGAAATCCCGGATAGGGGGAAGATCCGTAATCAGATCAACGGAGATTTGTTCAAAGGGGCGAGTGGCAATGGAGGGAATAGGAGAAAGCGGGGGAACGGTGGGATGAGTGTTAACCTTGTTTTGTTGGCAAACCGTGCAACCAGTGACAAAGCGCCGGACGAAGGTGGAAAGTCCCAGCCACCAAAAGTCACGGGCGACAAGGGCATGGGTGCGGAAGATACCACCATGCCCTCTAGTAAAGGAGGAATGAACAGAAGAGACAATGTCGTGACGAAGGGAATCAGGAACGTAGAGACGATTATGGAAGTATAATTTCCCACCGTCAAATGTCCAATCACGGATGGAGGAACGAGGAAAAAGTGGGGAATCTTCAAAGGACTTAGCGATGGCGTCCAGGACTAACGGATCAGAGGCTGACGATTGAGCAATTTTATCCGCAAGGGCGAGGTCAATAGAGTGGAGGAAAACATCATCGGGGAGAAGAGTAACTGCTTGGTTGTCGTCTACAGTGTCGATGTGGTCTTTGCGAGAAAGTGCATCCGCAGGACCCATCTGGGAACCCGGTTGATGGACGAACTGGAGATCAAAGTCCTGGAGGAAAAGGAGCCAGTGAGCCTGGCGGCGAGAGAGCTTCCGAGGTTCTCGGAAATAGGAGAGGTTTTTATGATCTGTTAACACGGTGACAGGAAGGGAGGTACCCTGGAGATAATGACGCCATTCATAGAGAGCATGTATGACGGCGAGTAATTCTCGATCATAGATGTCGTAATTTCGTTCCACAGGGGATAGGGTTTTGGAAAGATAAGCACATGGGTGGAGATCTCCTGTTACGAGTCGATGGACCCCTATTTCTTTTTCTTTGTCATACATACCTCCCCTTTTGCCTCACAGCACCGGAGCTGTGCTCACCCCGTTTGCAGTATATACTCCGGAACATTCTAGTAGCATTCCT
>JBBPMM010000291.1:0-33422 GCA_038090335.1 Solioccasus polychromus
TTGCTGCTCCACATCTTCAAGCTTCATTTGACATTAATATTTAGGGTATCAGAGTAAGCATTCACTATATTCTCATATAAAACTATGATTGGGCCAAAGGCCAATCGGGTGAAAGGAGCTCGTCATTGAACTTAACGGTAGTCACCTTGTCACGTGTGCTGTAGTATATCACTGCTGCACCTTGTAAGATACGGTAGTTGATCTTGTACTCGTACATCGCTGTCGTCTTACAGAGCTCGGTCCAGTTCTTTGGTGTCCGCTCATCTCAGTGTTTCCGCCGTTGGCCACGGCTGGTTTCCACTTTTTTTTTGAACTGGACCGGATAGCATCTGTTTTCAGGATCTGCATTTCGGCCATCCAAGACGCGTAACTCGAACCTCGACAACGATAACCGTCGCTGATGCGAGTCAGCTTTTGGTGAATACAATTGCGCCCCGAATCGATCAGTGTTAACTCTGGGTGGATCCCATCGTATGAGCCGGAATTGTTAACATAATGCTTGACATCCGAGGCGAGCGCGCACCAGGAGCGTTTATGCTCAAGGACACATCCACAATTGAGATAAGAGAATGGTGAGCGTTAAGAAGTACTATAGAACAAGTAGCAGGTCTGGCGAACGATGTGTAACGTAGTTCGAGAGTATAGAATTTAAGCTTTACGATCATAGACTCCCATAGTACTTACTTGTTTCTGCCTTTTGTCACTAACGATGACGAAGGACGATATCAGTTCAAGACATTCAAACATATCCAATCATTCCAATCCGGCGCCTGCGCTGCGGCAGTATTCTGGACTGCCCTCCAAAAACCCGGATGGCTTCTTATCAGTGGTGACTTTCAAAAAAAAAAAAAAACCATGGCTCGTCACCCACAACATGTATGTAAATCACTGCAGATTTGCAACGATGATCGTTATACACGCCCACGTGTTAGCCTATCTAATCACGCGCCAAAACCAGTGAGTCTAAATTCACCATCCAGCACGAGACGCCTCGCACCTTTCAACAACACTCCCGCCGGGTCTTCTACCCGAAATGGGACAGCGTGCATGGACGACTGCAGCCTACGCATCGTCAACTCGGTATACTTTTTGAGAAAACACCTAACGTGTCTCTCGTTCAGGAGCTGGACCACTTGCAACGAGGGTACGCTCTGCAGCCCTTGCAAAATTTCGAGCAACATCACAAGCCCTAGTCTATTCCCAGGTTGGGTGGCTCTCAGGCCCAGATACGTGATGGACGGAAAGTGGAAAATGGGGCTGTTCGAGGGGAAATATGGCGAGCTGATGGTGAGACGGCGTAAAGTGGGACACGTCCGCGCGAGGGACTGCAGCTGAGAAATTTCGATCAAGCGGCCACCGGTCGAGTATAACTCTAGTGAGACGAGTTGAGAGCTATACACGTGAAGCAGATCCGTCCAGTAATTAATGCCGAAGTCGATATTGAGGATGAGCTCTCGAAGGGCAGACGGCCCAGGGCGGCGTTGCCTATGAGCGTCAATGTATATGAACTGCTGCGATCGAATGAGGGCGTGCAGATGAAGTGTGATTACGGAGGGTGGTACACCGCCGTGTTCAAGTTCTTTGGTCCAAGCTAGGTGAGGATAACGAAGCATGCGCAGTTGGGTGCAATCATCCAGAAAACGGGTGACTTGAGAGGTAAATCGGCTAGGATGAGATGCTGGCCAATTGATGACACGCAATGAAGCTGCGGAAGGCTTTAGGGCGCGTAACACAGCGTTTCCAAGCTCATCGTTGGATGTACCGAAGGAAACGATGACGAGGTTGGGTATACACTTGATAAGCACCGCAAGTGAGTCGTCAACAGAAGCGGGGATATCACAGTCTCGGGGTATAGCAATGTCAAGTCGCTCTGTGTACTCGCCGAGGGACCGCATGTCGACGAGGGTGTTGCTTTTCGCGGCGGAGTGGACAAGGATACTGGAGAGGGAGTACAAGGAGCGTACACTTCTGACATAGACAGATTTGTAGAGAAAGGGTATAGCGAAATGCCACCACTGTTTGCAGACACAGATGAGGGCGAACTTGGTCCTTAGAGCGCTACGAAGGAGGGTGGTAGTATATGAGCCGATGTGGTTATCGGAAGCATAGATGTCGGGCTCGAGCGTGCCAGGCACACTCGTGGCATGCTCGAAGATGCACACCCACAGCTCGAGTGGGAGGTCTGGAAGCATGCTAAGGACAACGGAAAGTACTATATGGCGTGTTCAGCAGTTGGGTATAGACGTGGAGGATGGAACAGCTGTCTTCGTTGGACTCTTGGATGCGCGTCAAAGTGATGTTTGCTCGTATGTACGCACCTGGACATAGTAACTTTTAGTATTTACCTGGTACCGGGTAGCGGGTACCACCTTAATGAAATTATACATTGTATACTTCGAGTCGACGGACGATATCAGTTTTTTTATAATAGTAGATGCTGGAAGTACAAGTGTAATCAAAGGGGATTGAAAGGATCACTTCAACCTCCGGAGAATAACACCTTCTACACTCACTAACCGGGGCAGTATCGAATGATTCCGGGAAACTAGTGCTTAAGCCACAGTACCACTCAGAGAATGATACGACGTGCGATTCATTTAGAAGGTGCGCAACCCGCAGCGACGGGACCTTTGACCCCAACTCTTCCACTAGGTCAACCAACATATCATGTTCTCCATCACCGATGGCACATAGCCCTAGTATGGAGAGTGCGAAATGGATCCCCCGAAAGGGAGAAAAAGCGCACCGATAGTAAGACGACATATTCTCGCACAAGGTGCTTTACGAAATCGAAAACGCTGGTCCAGCTCGTGTTGGCTGCATAGAATTAGAGCGAGACAAGGTGGGGGAATGATACATGGAATGGATCTTCCCGGTGATCAGCGTTCGAGTCGAGGTAGAATATGAATCCTTGGAGGGTGCTCAGCCTGGATGATGACGCGTAGTCGGAGCGAAGCGTGGAACAGGGGAAAGATATAAGCGTTCACCTAGGTGGAATGTAGTCACGACAGTGCTCGTGACGCCTCCATGTCAGGACCCTTTGGACCACAACAAACGAGGGCAGTCGAAAATTCAAAGTAGGATACGCTTATCGAGGTAGCTTGTTATGCGAGAGACAAATATCTTGGGAGATAGACGGGCCAGTTGACAATGTGCAACGATGCAGCAGAGCGCTCGATTACATCCATGATACTAGTAGCATTCCCAAATCCAGCGAGCCAATTGCACTCGGTTCCGAACCATGGTAAAATGGTGATGCATGAGTTTGATGACTGTAGCGAGCTAGTTGAGCTCGAACCAAGGGTTCAGGTTAGGTTTTGGCATGCGTCCGACGAGCGCACCAAGGGAACTACCTGTTGACCGGATTAGTGGGTTTATAGATACTGCGTGTATTTGTGTTGCCTGCTGACGAGGGCGCTACTTAAACATAGAAGAACGAGAAAAGAGTATGAAAGGGAAAGTATAAGCAAAACGGGCGCCGAGACATAAGGGAGTTACGTCACAACCTAAGTGATACAGAGTCTTACTTTCACACAGAAAAGCGAATCTCCTGAGTATTAAAGAATGTGCGACGTACGTGCACTCTGCTTTAGACTTTTATATTCACCAGCATCAAATAGAGCTCTCCTCGACCCGCCGCAACTTCCATGACGCACAATGAGGCTCCAAAGCTTTAATTGACGGCCTAAGCGTGTTCGCACTCTAGATGTTTTAGGACATTGACAATTCTTGACCGACACCAATTCTGAAGACATGTACTATTCAGAGCATCCGTCGTCTGGCACAGCCATCCAAGGTGTCCAAACTCCTTCAGCCTCTCTTATCACATAACCGGAGGATCAGTCAAAATACGATATCCAGCATGATACGCACCTACCCGTCAATAACACGCCCTCACAAATGTTGACGTGACACGTATCCTGGCCACGAGTAATTTCTCAATGTTCCAGGTTGAGGACTGTGAAGTTGCGACGAACTCACGCGGAGCGCTACCAGTTCCGGATTGCTTAGCGATTGTTCTACGAGAAAAAATGGACCGAGGTAAGTTGGGAGATGTACGCGCTGAGCAGCTCTTTCCAGTAATCTGTAGGTTGGTTGAGGCTGAGAACAAGTTCCCGGAGGGCCAGGGCCGTGTGTTAGCAATTTTTGTTGCGGTTAAAGGTGTGTATGACATGATCTGGAGCGAGGGTCTGAAGGCGGAGCGTAGTTACGGTGGGGGGAATGCCGTCGTGCTCTGCAGACCAGATAATGCAGTAGCAGTGGAGAATGCGTAGCTTGGCACACCTAGCGAGGAGATCCATCATCCAATAGACCGATGGCCTGGGTCTCGATGTCCAATCAAGGACACGCAATGATGCTGCAGAGTATTGAAGAGCTTCTAGGATAATGTTAATGTAACTGGGTTTGCAATGATAGTTCTGAGACAAAGAGAGCGAGACGACACTGAGGTTGGGAAAGCGTTTGATGAGCGCGGCGAGCAAAGTAGTCACGGTACTAGGATTCTTGTCTTCGCCTGCGATAATGTCGAGTCGTTGTGTATACCCGCCGAGAGGTTGTACGGCCGAGAGGGCACCTCTTCCCGCAATGACACGATTGAGGGTGTGAGAGAGGGTGCGCACATTCCCGATGTAGACAGATTTATAGAGGATGGGTATTGCGAGGTACCACCATCGTTTGCAGACGCGTACAAGAGTGCGTTTGGTGACGAGTGCTCTGCGGAGGGTAGCTCTACAGCTTTTGGTGTGTTCTTGGCGACCTACAAGGCGAGAGTAGGCATAGATGTCTGGAACAAGGGTGCCGGGGACATATGTTAGGAGGTCAAATATATATATCCACAGGTCGCGAGGGAGCTCGGGGAGCATGATCAACTCGATGATTTGAACTGAACTTGAGTCTTAGAAGAGCGAAACTTATTTTTACGGTCGGAGCTCGAAGGCAAGATAAGACAACACTCACCCCCAAGCTTTGGTGAGTACTATGATAAGCCCTACGCCTTTTCAGTAGACCGATTACAGAAATGGCTGATGGGCCACATAATACCACCAGAATCGAGGGCACACAACAATGTTACAGAGCATTCCCGAGCCTGTATGCAAAACAGTCGTTCAACTCTTGAACGTTCAACTATCATCGTACCGGACGCTGCCTACTTGAGAGATTGGATGTTATATAATGTAAATAAATATTGACGAGGATGAGACTCGGCTGTACTCTTTCCAATCTCAGGTAAAGTTCCAATGTCACCGACACTGACACCGCTTTCCAATACTCCGCTCTGTCCATCATTCGCAACAGATACAACAATTGCAATGGAAATGGAACATGCGCTTGACCAATATTTTGGATGGTCAATGTGCGCAAACGGTTCAACTCGTCAAAAAAGACGGTCGTCACAAATATCCGAGAGCTTTTAGTCGATCTAATTGCACCCGAAAAACCGTCAGCTGAATACGACAAAAGAAGAGGGGTTACTCTTGCCCGTCAGTAAAATCCCTTCATGGTCTTCGATCCGAAATGGCTTAGAATCCATAAACGGACGCAACGCTTCCACAGCCAACTTGGTATACCTGACGAGCAAACAATAAATGTGGTGTTCATTCAGGAGCTGAACCACCCGCAGCGATGGTACAATTGAACGCAGCTGCTTCAAGAAAATGAATAATAACTTAAAGTCCCGTTTCGGTGTTTGTGATCGGGCTTCCCTCAACCCTAAGTATGTTATGGATGGAAAGACGACGATGGTATGATCAAAAAAGGGGAAGTCCGAAGTGATTGTGAGACGAGGCAAGTGCGGGCAAACGTTCTTGAGGATTTGGAAGCGGTCGTTAATGTCTCTAGTGTCAAAATGTGCAACAGACATGTAGAGCTGAAGTGAAATAAATTGGGGATTGTATTTTTCGAGAAAATATTCCCAGTGGTGGTTGTTCCAGTCAAGGATGACCTCTTTGAGCGCGGATGACTGAGAATGTTGATTGGCAACGTGACCAGAATGGCCGACACGATCATCGAAGCAAAACGTGCGAAAACATAACGCGGTTACGGTGGGTGGAATAAATGCACGTTTATGTTCCTGAGACCAAAGCAAGCGAGGACAATGGAGAATGCGTAGCTGGGTGCACTTGGCGAGGAAGTTTATTATCCGATAAACAGATGGTTCAGATAATGAGGACCAATCGAAGACGCGCAATGAATCAGCGCAGTGATGGAGAGCATCCAGAATACCATTTAAGTGATGGTGACTGTAGAAATAACCGTCTGAGACAGTGAACGAGATGATGGAGAGATTGCGCAAGTGTGAAATGAGCAGTGTAAACGAGTCAAGCTCGGATTCAGGATTTTCGGCATGATCGCGGATGGCGATGTCAAGTCGTTGTGTATATTCGCCGAGCGGTCGTGTCGCAGAAAGGGTGCCTTTTCCCGCAATAGATTGGACGAGAGTGCGGGAGAGGAAGCGCGCTCTTCCAATGTAAATAGATCTATAGAGAATGGGTATGGCTAGATGCCACCATTGTTTACAGACGCGGACGAGGACGCGTTTGGTGACGAGCGCGTCGCGGAGGCGGGCAGTGCATGATTTGGTGTAGCTTCGGAAGCCAATAAAGCCCGTGTAGGCATAGATGTCGGGAATCAGGGTGCCATGAATCTGCGTGGCGTGCTCAAAAATGCATACCCACAACTCAGGCGGGAGTACGGTCTGAGTGAGCATGATAGCGATCCAGAATCGGAGATCCAAAAAATGGGTCGGCTTGAGCGGCATGTAAACAGGCTATATGTTTCGCTGGGTCGAGAGTCCTTCCATACTAGAAGTATTATATTTTTAATATTTCATTACATCGAGGAACCAGCAGCAGTGGCATCGCGAACCAGAACTCGTAAAATCCCGCATAGTGAAGAAATTAATTCGAGTAAGTACGAACTCCAAGACAGATCCTGAAAACCTGTCAACGAAACTTCGTTCTATTCGAAACGGTGACCCGTCCATAAACGGACGCAATGGACGCGCGGAAAACTTGTGCAAATGGAGCAGACACTGCACGCGTACTTCTCGTTCAAGAGTTGTACCATCTGCAACGAGGACACTCATGACAGCAGTTCTTCTAAAAAGCCAAACAACTTCCTAAACTTTGCTTCTGACGACTGCGTCCGAGTAGATTTCGGCCCTAAACACGTGATGTGAACGAGATGAAGGCGTACAAGGGCAGTGACGAGTCAAGGGTGATGATGAAACGACGCAAGACGGAAATGATTCTACAAGTGTTATCGTTTGTAAGCTGAGGACTGTACATACGAAACAGGTCTCGCGAGCGAACGACATTCTAATTGATATCGAAAGTAAGTTCCCGGAGGGCCAAAGATCTATGGTTATGCTGTTTATTGAGGTCATATTTAGAAGACACATAAGGTGGTACACGCAGTGTGGTTACCGTAGGTGGGATTCTACCGTGATCGAGTTCTTCGCGCCAAGACAGGAGAGTACAATGAAGGATGCGTAGCTAGGGACATTTTGGTCGCCCTCCAGCACTCTGAAACGTTGATTGGTGCACACCATCACCTCTCTTGTTGTGAACCCGGGGAAAATATCATCGAAACTTATGTACAACGTCACGAGGAACTCGTCAGATAAGACAATGGTGAGATTGGGTCGACGTACAATGAACGTAGTAAGTGGATTAAGTTCGTCTATGGTACCTCGGTTGAAGATGTCGACGATGAGTATGTTTTTCGGGGTGTTTCATTGCAGATTGAAGTGCGGATATAAAAAGTTACCGCAAGTGTATATTCCACTTCTTCCTATTTAGGTAATCGGCGCTGCGCCCTCGACTTTGCATCACATTACTGTCGCGCCAGAGCATCTCCAATTTGTCTCAGGCCAGTCGTGCGGGTCGTAATACACCCCCAAGCGTATCTCTCCCGTAAAAAAATCATTTGTCGTCGTCTCGCATGTCGTGCGTCGCGTTGACACGCGTTTTCCTTCAGCGCATTCTCCTCGTTTCCCGGCTCACTGGAGTTCGAACAAGGCTCGGAAGTGCGCTCGTTTCGAATCAGGGTATACCCCATGTCATTCGAGGAACTCTTCCCTTCGCCACTGGACAGGTTTATCTATGGTTTTCACACTTTTACCGAAAGAGAGACTCATCCAGGTGACGTGTACTTTCGACCGACCACCCTTCATGATATCCCAACTCGACCCACTCTTCCTCAATCACGGCGTCCCGAGGCTCGATACCGCGTACTACAATATCGCTAGTTGGTTCGCTTCCCCTTGTCTTTTGTTTCTGACAGGCTTTCTGAGCGGATCAAAGCAAGGCAAAGCTCATCGCCAGGCTCGACCATCAAGCTCGGATTCTTGGGCTTAGTGTTACAGTCGCGTTACCGCTCAGCTTGGACAGCAAACAGCTTGTCGAAACTAGCACGATTGAGGAACGATTCAATTCATCCCTGCACGTGAGTGTATTTTGCGTCGATGTAGGAATCGTTGATAGTGACGCGTGTAGCTCCTCGCGTTGTTTGCGCTGTTTGACCTGCCGCCAATATGACTCTTTGAAGCGTCCCTGTCACACCTGTGGTCAGTTGTGGGAGCGCCTGATATTGTGAGCTGATCTTGGTCTATAGGTCGCTGCCTTCGATAACGAGCCTAGCCGTATGACGGTTTGGTGATCTCTTGCGCCCCGTACGTCGCTCCGATGTCTTTTTTATTTCGTATTACCAACTGGGCAACATATTCCCCTCGCAGCGGATGTTTGTCCCTACATTATAATTCATGACAAGAGTCATGAAGCGATCGTGTGCGCGTCGGCTGCACATATTTGGCATGAGACGATCGTCGCGAGCGTCGGTCGTCGTCGCATTGACACGCGTTATTTATAATGCGATAGATTGCGAAGGACAGTCGTCACCAGTCCCTCGCCTGAATGGATGACCAAGACACATCGATGGTACTTTTCCAAGGACTAGTTGCTCTGGTCGCTTGAAAAGACGCGCATCAGTCACACGGTACAACGTACTTTCCTGCGCCGTTCAGGAAGCAGCCCTCGCATTGATGACGACCAAAAAAAATAGAAAGACCTGCATACGCTCGTGCCGTCGACGTCCGAGACGTGTCTCGAGCTGATTAGCATGAGCGATATCTTGGCGTCTCTGGAAAAGAGTTGGTCTGCGCTGCCGTTCAAGTCGATGTTGAAGCAAAAGGTATTTTACAAGAGGTGGCTTCGTACGCTGGCGTTTGACAGTGATGTATACGATTCGATATAGCACAACCTCACGCCATGTCGCGATGGCCCGACGGCAACCCCATGTGCCGTATGGGCCAAATACAATGCAATGACGAAGACAACTGGATAAGGCAAACATGACGCGCACAATGCCGATGATGCGAGGGTTAAAAAATGCCAATACAGCGACTCAGACATGACAAAGGTGGGTACGTTAAGGTCGGCGCGAGTACAAGGACGCGCCGAAGCCTACGCGACGACGAAGGCGTGCCAACATGGTCACGTCGAGGAGGGAGAGTCGAGGACAATGTAACGACAAGGATGGAAACGGTTGCCCTGGAAGGCACGGTAGACAACGCATTTATTATTGCTTATGCACGGCCGCTGTTCGTCATGTTCCTCGAGACGTCGCCACACCCATCAAATGCAATACGACGACGGTGGGTCAAACTGAACGAATGGAACGCGACCTGCATGACGACGCGATACAAAATTCGCCATGTACCCCGCATATTTCTTGCGGAAACAATTATTTTCCAATACGTACCCAGTTGTGCATGATACAGCGGCTTTTGTATGAAAAAAATGTTTGATTCATTGGAGTTAGCGTGTGGCATCGTGGCGTGGAGGTTGACCTGTCGTCGTACTGGGGCTCGACGCACAGTGGTGCGACGTGATAGTGGCGTTTGGCACACTTCGTCACCCTGTGCACCCACCCGACACTGGTACGTGCTGCGCCGCAGCCACACAACCCAGTGCAACTCAGCGCACCCCATCACTGATATCAGCGTGCACGGCAATTTTGACACGACAGGACATGGTGGAAATCCGGTTGAGCGACCCTTTCGTCGCTGTTGTCGCTGTCATCGCAACGCTAATACTTTATATGGCATTCCATTTTGCAGTCACGTGAGCACGGTACTCCGGGTTTCCATACAGATGTTGATGGAAAGAGCGTGTCAGGAACATGCATGGCATATTCAAAGATACACATCCACACCTTAGGCGGGAGTTCCAGAGCATAGGTGAATAGGTTCACTCTTCGATTGATGGGGTCATCTACTGACCTGCGGCATTTTGCTCTCGACGGCCATGACAATTGATGACACCTACAGCTTCCAAAAGTCATGTTCACCAACTTTGTGTACAACAAATAAATTTCACCGCTTCTCCAGCGCCCTTAACCTGTCTGGCCACACAAAAATTGAATCAGTTCAGACGCGATATCGATGACTAAGATAAAGTGGCTCACACCCGTCAGTGATCCCCCCTCCTGATCTTCTACCCGAAGTGTACCATCGTTCACAAATGGAAGCAACGCATGCGCGGCCAGCTCAGCGTCCTCCTCAAACAAGCACTGAACATGGTCCTGATTCAGGAGCTGTACTACCTTCAACGAAGGAACCCTCGGCCGCAACTCTTCCAAGAATGTAAACATCTTTACAACACCGCTTCTGGTAAGCGCTGTCGGGTCGATCTCAACCACGAGATACGTGATGGCGGGAAGGTCGAGCTGAGGACGTATAAAAGACAAGTCCGAGATTATGGTGAGACGAGGTAATGTAGGGCATGATTCGGCAAGGACCTGTAAGTGGTGGGAGATCCTGATCGAGTAGTGGCTGGGCACGTAGAGCTGGATTGAGTCGAGTTGAGCATTGTGCGTGCGGAGCAATTCCACCCAACGACGCTCATTCAAGTCTATATCAAGCACGAGTTCTCAGAGGGCTGTGGTTCCGGGATGGCGACGAGTGATTCTTGGACTCCGGCTGGAGGGCGGATGGAATGTACGCGCAATGATGTCACGGTGAGTGGAATGCCGCCGTGTTCAAGTTCCCCGGATCAGATCAAGTGAGGATAGTGAAGAATTTGTAGCTGCGTACACTTGTCGAGAAAATTGACGATGTGAGAGCATGTGGCTGGGAATGAACAGCGAACCAGTCAAAAATACGCAATGAAAGCCCACGAGAGTGCCTCTTCTTGAGGCGAAAAAGGTCAGGTGGTGGCAGATGATGTCGGACAGGGATTGTGCGCTGCCTACATAGACAGATGTATAGAGAAGGGGGGTTGCGAGATGCCACCATTGTTTGCAGACGCGGATGAGGACAAAGATACTAGCTCACACTTCAGGTTGGGGACATAGTGCATCACTCCTGTGTTTGTATTTGTGGAGGTGTCCGTAATATGTAATCGGTCCTTACCTTAGTCAGGTAGTCATCGTCCACCTGGTCACGGGTGGAGTCCGAGTTGATCGCACACGATATTTCACTCCGCGTGCGGATCTCATCACTGACGCTGACTCATCTTTCTATTTAGTCGCCATTTAAAGTCCTTGTGACATGTGTATCAGGTGTAGTGGCTACACGTGTAGCCGCATGTATTTCATGACGATGATACATGCCAGCCTGGCTCCACCCGTTGGTCCGGACGAAGATGAGGTTAGAAAGCCCACTTCCAAAGGTACGTTCTCCAGGTCCATGACTCAATATCAGTATCACGGATGTTTTGAACAAGTCGAAAAACAGCGTCCATCGAGAGGATCTGAAATGGCAAGTTCCTTTTTCACAGCTCAGATTTATTACTCGCAATCATGTCTCAGCCGTGTGCTGCCCGTCATACGCAAATCATACGGAGATAAAACTCTGCAGAGCTGCAAGCGTTCTAATTCATACGTCCCGAAATGGAACGCCTCTTTCCCTGTACGTGGCTTAAAGGAACACCTGGGCCCTGAAATCGGAAGAAACTCGGTCAAGGAAAGGCATCAGAACGAAACAGCAAGACGCAAGTATTTATCCCACAAGTTTTTTTTCCATGTTTATACAAGCTTCACCGTAAGCTTAACGACATTGGTCCTGGCCAAGGCTCTTGAATGTCATCTCGGTTAGTAAGTCACGCTACATCACACATCAAGCCTCCGCTACTAAAAAAATGATATCTAACTTCGATTACTCGAATCATAATGGCCACTTTTCCTATTTAACGTTCTTAAACGGCTGTGACCTATGCACGACAAGCTTTGTGTGTGGTTCGAGATAATCGCTACATGTGCCTGAGTTCTTACGTGACCACGACGAGAGGGTTGGACGAATAAGAATATGTCTCCGAGGTGATGCCCAGACGTTTGAAAACAGAGATCCGCGTGTTCGGCCAACACGAGTTCAAGACCCGAGGCATCAAAAAAACTCTTCCTCCAAGTGACGTACATTCGCACAATATTTCGATTAGTGTGTTCCTGAAGGACAGGCATGCCGGCAGATCCATCAGAGAACACCACGAATTGATTGGGATGTCGTCCGTAAGGGACCTCGGCGCGTCCGATGGTCCTTTTTGGCGTTGGTTACAGGCTCGGATGCTTCAGCCTTCTGGTCACACTGGAGCTCTCGAAACACTCAAACTTTAAACCATTGGTCTCGGACCCGTCCTATTTTGGTGTCGGTTTTCCGAGGTTCAGGTGCTTCTTTAGACGCCGTATGTATCCGAGCCTCCAGAATGCATCAAAAACGGATGGTGGCTCGAGCGTTTGATTTCCTGAGACTGGATCCGGATCGCTTAGTGTCCCTCGGAGACTGAACGTACTCCACCGCCGCCGGTATTAATCCCGTCGCGCGGGTACCATCGATCATCAAATAAACAAACCAAAAACGATGAAGTGCTTGCTGGCAAGAGTGGTGAATCCGATATCATCGAGCCGAAAGAGACGAACCGCGGGTTTCATCTATATAGCTCCGATCGAGCCGTCATTCGACTCGAAAGCTCGCGTCGCGTTCCCCATCTGGAACACGGACGTATTGCACTTTATGTTCGATGATTAGCCAATGAAAACTTGAGGCACGCACTCGTCCTCACGAGATAACTCGGCCGCGGATCACGAAATCACAGAGAACAAGAAGAACGTTTACATACATGCAACGAAAGCCATGAAGATACGACGAGCTGGTGACATAAGTGTTGACACTCACCGACATTCACCGCTTTGGTATGATCGACGATCCATCCAAACAAATGATGTATCCGTGTCACGTAAAGTCCGTCGCAGACACAGTATCATTTATGTAGAACCGTGGGTAAAAGGCCTCACTCAAAATATTGTCGTCGAATTGTATGATCGATGACTGGTGTTCAATGAATAAAAGCCATCAGACAAACATACATGTTTGGTTAGCACAGAGTGTATACCGGAATGGAGGGAGGATGGGAGTCTAACCGTACCTAAGAAAATCACGCTCACCAGTGATATCCAGCATTCAACGTTAACCCTGGGAGTCTCTTACAGAGGTATCATGGTTACTTCAGGAGAGTACATCGTGTGACGTTGCAAAACTCGCTAACGGTATATGACGATATGTGTGTAGTTAGATACATCCAAGCGCCATCAGTCTGTCTAGTCGCGCCAAGATCTCGGTTAGTCCAAACACAGCATCCTCAGACAACGTTCTCGCACCTGTCAACAAGAACCCTTCCGGGTCTTCTACACGAAACGTTTCAGCGTCCACAATTGGTTGTAACCTATCCACCGCGAGCTTTGTATGCGCCTTGAGTAACCACTGTACGTGGTTCTCGTTAAGAAGCTGCACAACCCGTAACGAGGGCACCCTTGAGCGCACTTCTTCAAGAAATGCAATAAAGCCCTCAAACGCTGTTTCCGACAGCTGTGCACGAGTTGCTCTCAGCCCCAGATATGTGATGGCTGGCAAGCCAAGACGTGGTCGTATAAATGACAAGTCCGTGGCAAGGGTGAGACGACGCAAATCAGGACATAGATCAGCAAGGAGATGCAAGTAGTCGGATATGCTGATCGAGTGATAGCTGGGCACGTAGAGTTGGACCGAAAGGAGTTGAGAACTGAAGACCTCAAGAAGGTCCTCCAAATAATGGAGGTTCCAATCAACGTCAAGGATGAGCTCTTGCAGGGCTAAAGGTCCAGCGAGACGTCTTTCGGAAGGATTAAAATGTGGGATTTTGGGGGGAGGGGTGAGGGTGCGTAAGCGCAGTGAAGATACGGTGGGAGGGATACTGCCATTCTCAAGTTCCTTGGACCAAATTAAGTCCGGCCAATTGAGAATGCGCAACTGGGTACACTTGTCGAGGAAATCGACAATACGGGAAGCAGATGGCTTGGCTCGATGGGAGGCCGACCAATCAAGGACACGCAATGTCGATGAAGAATGCTGGAGCGCGTCCAGCACATCATTTCCGAACCCAGGAGGGAAGTAGTAGTTTTCTATGGTGGCGAAGGACACGATTGCGAGGCGGGGCATGCATCTGACGACCGTAGCAAGGGAACTGGTTTCGAAGGAGGGGTTATCATATTCATTATATATGGCGATGTCAAGTCGCTGGGTATACCCGCCATATGGCTGCGCGTTGCCTCCTACTGCGGAATTGGACAAGGTACGAGAGAGGGAGTACAAGGACAATGCACTGCCAATATAGACCGATGTGTAGAGAAAAGGTGTCGCGAGACGCCACCACTCTTTGCAGACAGAGACAAGGGCGAGTTTGGTCTGAAGCGCGATATGGAGAAGGTTCTTGGAGGGGGTGAAACCGACAAGGCAGGCATATGAGTGGAAAGAACCAACGTGGCTAGCGTAGGCATCAGCGTCAGGAACAAGTGTCCCGGGGACGTGCGTGGCGTGCTCGAAGACGGAGAGCCAGACCTCGGGGGGAAGTTCTGAGGGCATAATGAGAATCAGAGTCGGATGGATCAGAGAGGTCAAGTGACGCAAAGCTATTCATAAGTGCCGACGTTTGATCTCCGCTTCAACTTCATCTGAAATCGCGATTCACATTCACATGACTTACGAAAACATCACCAGGAACCCTTTTAACCCTACCGTTATTTCCCCACAAACATGTGTGCCTGTAATTTTACCTCATTTATGCTCATACGCCCGATGTCCCCTGCCTGATCGTGGAAAAACCAGTGCGTAACAGACACAGGGAATTTGCAAATCTGTCAGCAGCACCCCGCGTTGTCTTCCGACTGAAGTGATTCAGGGTCCATAAATAGCCGTAATTTGCGCACAGCAAGCCTGGTTCGCGTCCTGAACTAGCACTGAACGCGGTCTTCGTAGAGAAGTTGCACACTTGCAACTCATCCCAAGAACACGAACATTGTCTCAAACTCCGCTTTTGGTGACTGTAACTGTATTCAGACCGTAAGCAAAAGTACGTGATTGGTGGGCAGCTGAGGTGGGAATGAAAAAATGGACGGTTTAGAAAAGACGGTCGCAGAGTACTAGTACGGGCATGCATGGTCACCATCTCACACTAGTGGGCGATGTTAGTTGACCGAATGTCGGACTAGAATTGAACAGGATCGATTTGGGAACTGTACTATGAAGCAGCTGCAGCCGTTTTCGCTGCGCGAGCACTAAGGATGAGTTCTTGAAGGGCCTCAGGTCTGACTCGGAGGGAATGCCGGGTTCAAGCAGGAGCTCAGCTCATTCACAGATGGGTCACAATGGATGGAACGCTTCCGTGCTGGAATTCTAAGGGCCAAAGCAAGCTAGGAAATATGGAAAATGCGCAACCAGTTACGTTTGAAACTTCACAAAGCAGGTGTCGGGGGGAGGAGGCTGACCAGGTATACAGAGATGTCGTAGACCGTTGAAGCGTATCCGAAACATGATCGACAAGAGCCAAATAGCTGATGCCGAGGGAAAATGAGACGATGCTGAGGTGGGGCATATCTTCAGATTGACCACACATGGGAAGGTCTAGTCTTTGCGTGTACTGAGGAGGGGTCAGTTGGAAGCGTGGAAGAGCGTGGAGAAGGTGCGTTCCATGCAAATGTAGACCAGTAGAGATATGCCACCATGCCACGCACACCAGCACGATATCTTGGTGCGTTTTGTGACAATAGAGTTGCGCAGGGGTTCATTGGCACTGTTGGCACCAACGTGGCCGGAGTTATAAATATCCCCGGGGACGGTGATCAATCAACCTGCTCAAATATGAGAATAAATAGCTCTGGCACCGATCGAATTAGACGCCTGTACTGTAAATCACTGAGAGGCCTCAGAGATCCGCCGAAATCGGAGATTGTACAGTTGTTGGCGGTAATGTCTCATTGCCTTATTTAGTAACCTCGATCACTTGGTGGATCCGCTTGTTCTTGTGAGTACTGAGACGTACCGGAAATTTTTGTTGTGGTTAGGCACCGAAGTATGAACATTGGCGGATGTTCCGCCTAGCACGGACATCGGAAGCGGCGGAAGTGCGAGATACCCTCTGGAAATGAGAATATAATATTCAAAAATCCCTGTCGACGCGCATGAACGTTTGTGACAACATATAGGGGATTGACAAGAGTACTGTCTATCTTGCCGAGATGACAAATGTCAGAGTTGATTGCCACTCGCATTGACGATGACAGATCCATGTTCGCAGGGTGCTTGTTGGATATCAGAGAAGAAAGATGGAAAGGAAGGAGAAAATAATACGCGGAAATCGGTCCACCAATGAGGTTCTGGAACACGATGCCGCAAAGCAGGGCGTCTATAAAGGGGGTGTGACCCGGGTCACCGCAATCTCATCAGCAGCGTTTGCACGCCAACGAGAAGACTGAAATACTAGTAAGTGCGAACGGCGCCTGTAACACCTCCGTTGAGAAAATGCGTGACACAGCTAAACCCACGAATAAAGCAGTTGTTGGTTACATTAGTGTAATAGAAAAGTGAGACGATAGCGTGGTAACAAAAGTCCGTGATTTACCGAAAGAGTCCATCTGTACCAGTCTAGCGAATGTCATCAGCTCTACACACTACGACAGACGTAGAAGGGCGAGTCGTCGGACGCGTCGGGTGTTCCCAACCCAGAATCAGAGGCTAGCCAGCCAACGACAACTCTCCACGATATTCAAGCATTTTTGATCCAACTGATGACATCTAACCGATCAGCTCAAGCACAGCGTCCAACGTAAAACCAATACCTGTCAATAACGTCCCATCCCGGCTTTCCAATCGAAACCGTTCAGCGTCCGCAAATGCTTGCAACTTGTGCGTGGCAAGCTCAGTGTATGTTCTGAACAAACGCCGAAGGTGTGTCTCGTTTAAGAGTCGTATCACCCTCAGTGAAGGCTGCTTCGATCGCAATTCCTCGATGAACGAAAAAAGCTTCTCGGATTCCACCTCAGAAGATGTCGGTCGGGTGGCTCTCATCCCCAGATAAGAGATAGGTGGAAAGCTCGAGGTCGGGCAATGAGAAGGGAACGAATCTGAGGTGATAGTGAGACGATGTAAAAGAGGGCAAGCTTGTGAAAGGATCCGCAGCCAGCTGACAAGGTGTATGGAGCGGTCGCTGGGTACGTGTAAATGGATGGAGACAAGTTGGGATCCATAATCACTAAGTAGTTCATTCCAGTGAAAAATCCTGTGACTGAGATCGAGGATGAGTTCTCGTATTCCCGGCGACGGCTCGGGGTGGGGGGAATCCGGGCCCGGAACGTATATTGAAGGCGTAAAGCGCAGCAAAGATAGAGTAGTGACCGTCGGTGGGATATTACACCGATACAGCTCCTCAACCCAAGCTAAATAAGGACAATGAAGGATGCGAAGCTGGGTACAGCCATTGAGGAAATCTGCCATGCGGAAAGTAGATGGCAGAGGTCGAGGCGCGGACCAATCAAAGACACGCAACGACCCCGCAGAGCATTGCAGAGCATCCAGAACAGTATCTCCAAAATTGGACTCGAGATAGTACCTGCGGGACATGGCGAACGAGACGACGCTAAGGAAGGGCATACACCTAATGACCGCGTCAAGTACGTCTGTTTCATCAATGGGGTTCTTGGATCGATCGCACATGGCAATGTCCAATCGTTGTGTATACTGCCCGAGGGGTTGGTTTGCCACGAGGGTGCCTCTTCCCGAAACTGATCGAACAAGAATCTCGGAGAGGATCTGCGATTTCCCAATATAGACAGATCTGTAGAGGATGGGAATTGCAAGGTGCCACCACTGTTTACAGACGAGGGCGAGAGCACGTTTCGTGATCAGCG
Organism: Solioccasus polychromus; assembly: GCA_038090335.1. Lineage (NCBI taxonomy): Eukaryota > Fungi > Basidiomycota > Agaricomycetes > Boletales > Boletaceae > Solioccasus > Solioccasus polychromus. The sequence goes on from JBBPMM010000291.1 coordinate 18,211, forward strand.
CATTTCCGAGGGCGGTGATGCTGCCCTTGGTGTTCACGGAGCCCATGAGGCTTACGCGATCATAGATATCTGGAACAAGAATGTCCGGAACATGCGTAGCACACTCGAAAATGCGGGACCATAGTTCTGGAGGGAGCTCTGAGGGCATGGAAACTCGTTTGGAGAGGGAAGGAAGCGAAGTACGGTCATGCAAACTGTTAGTGTTTCCCACATATATATAAACATGTGCACACATGGATGTTCGGTTCCCGGAGAGCCGAGGGGCCGGGTCGTGGCAACTGGCACTTAATCACATCAGGAGTGGGTTGGAGGGGTGTATTGGAGAAAACGTAATGTGGGTTTTGTGATTGAAAGAAATCATTGAATAAAGCAATGTAATGATGGCTGAGAAGGCGCATACACTTGACGAGATACGCAGGGCAATATGAAAACTTGACCGATAGTGTGATGAGTGGTCAGACGGTAGGCGGTATGTCGCCGTGTTCGGAGTCTCCGGACTCAGGTAAGAAATACATAGTTGAAAACACCTACTACAGAAGAGATCCTCGATTCTTGCGAGGTGTAGATCCCGGGCCGGCCGGAGGAGGTACACGGAGAAATCGAGAACAGTGGGTCACACTACATTTGTCGGTCATCCCTAGTCATATAGTAGCAACTGATGCCGTTTTTGTTTTTGTAGCAGCCCGTGTCTTCTGTCGGGAATAGCATGAACGTATGAGCCCCAACGAATGTGGAGGAAGAGAGCCAAATGCGTAGACAAGCATAGCAGTACGCAGTAAATTGCCATCCGAGTGTCGTCAAAGCAGTTCAGACGTCACAAAAGGAACGAACAACACCTTGTATTCTCTTACTGGAACGACGGCTATTCTCGGAACCTTCACCACATAAACACGAAACGCACAGATTGCTTGGGGACCCCATCGATCATCAGTTATCTCTGGTGGGCACAAAGATGGGCTCATCCTTCGAAAGAGTAAAATTGGTATATTGTCCGACTGATAGCACGATCAACCGCAACCTTGCCACCGTAAGGGATAGCCAAGCGCCTTCAGCTCTATCTATCGAAAGTTCGAAACTAATCAGTCCAAGCACAATGCGCAATCCGGATGCTCGCTGATCTTCTATCCGAAACGATTCATTGTCCACAATCGGCAGTAACCTGCGAGCGGCCTTTGTGTGCGCCTTGAGCAAGCACTGAACGTGCTTGCCGTTCAAGAGCTGTACCATTCACAATGAAGGCACCCTTGACCGCACGTCCTCGACAAACGTAGAAAGGCAATCAAACACTGCTTTCTTGGGTGGATCTCAGTCCTAGATACGTGGTGGAAGGAAAGGCGAGACCAAGACACATGAGGGCAAGGTCCGAGGTGATGTTGAGACGAGGCAATGTCGGGCGTAACGCTGCAAGGATAGCGAGGCCATCGAGGTATATCGAGCGGCAATAGTAAGGGTCTCGAGGATTGCATAATTGAACCGAAATAAGTTGGGGGCCGAATGCACGAAGCAGGTCTTTGCAAGAATGAATGGTCAGGCAGGATGGGAAGATAATTTCTTGAAGGGCCAATGCGGTCCCATCGGCTTGGTGCGATATCTGTAGGCCATTCTGTCCAAGTGAGGTGATGTCGTTGAGACGAAGAGTAATCAGAATGAACGAGGGCCGAGTTCCTGAGACCAGACAAACCAAACATAGTGGAAAACACGAAGCTGAGCACACTTGGCGAGGAGATCTCGAATCGGTGCGAGGACCAATCAGACACACAGCGACGCTGCCGACTGCTCGAGTGACTCTACGATGGCTCTACCGAAAACGGGTTCGTTGCGGCAGTTGGGGATGATGGGAACTGAGAACGATGGTAAGACGTGGCATACAAGAAATGGTCTTTGCGACCAGATCGCACTCGGTAATGTCATCCTGTAAGCGATCGCGAGTAGCGATGTCTACAAGTGGCTGAGCTGAGACCAAAGTGCTACCCCCCTCGGAGGGGGTGCGACTGAGGGAGGAGAGAGAACGTACTCTGCCAATATAGACGTATCTGTAGAGAATGGGTGTCGCGAGATGCCACCATTGTTTACGGACGCGAACAAGGGCGCATTTTGTGACGAGAGCGTTGCGGAGGGAGACCCGGGCGTGGTTTAAACAGACCAAGCTAGAATAGGCATAAATCTCTGGAACGAGTGCGCCGGGAACGTAAGTGACAAGATCACAAATGTGAACCCACACCCCAAACTTTAGTCCCTCACGGTCTTGCCTTCAGATCGTCAACCTGGCACGTTATTGAAAAACGCGTCGCCGGCTAGGGACTCGACAAAACACAGGACCTTGCACCTCTTTCGAGGCCAACGCGTATGTAGACTGGTGACCAATCCGTCTAAAAGAGGCAAGCGCTGTAACAGTCCGACCGCCCACCGCTAGACCGCTAAGCCAAAAGGCAGTGAATACTGAACGCTTAGCGTTCAGTACCACGGGCGGTATATATGCTAGTTATAGGAACCTAGGTAAGCTGGTAGGCTTACACCCTTCCACCACATCGAACCAGTGTTCCCCCTCCCGAGCTGCACCTAATCGCTAGGCTCGGAGGTTTGTGTGGGAATCCGTCATATCGGCTGCCCCAAGGGTACGACCCCTTGCAACTTGCCCCCAGGGGGATTCGAACTGAGGTCTCCCCCCTGCAAGCCGTAAGCGTTCAGTATATGTAACAGTCCGACCGCCCACCGCTAGACCGCTAAGCCAAAAGGCAGTGAATACTGAACGCTTAGCATTCAGTACCACGGGCGGTATATATGCTAGTTATAGGAACCTAGGTAAGCTGGTAGGCTTACAAGCGCGCAATGTATGCTCTGCCTTTTCCTTTGCCTGTTACAACCAGAACTGACCACCACCAGCTTAGTAGAAAAGTCCGATCAGGTTTGTCACCCGGAATTGCGCAGTAAAGCCACCGGGTATCTCGGCGGCCTAGAGCGACGAGACCTCCTGATCCTATTCGCAGGCAAGTTGCCGGCTCCACGTTGGCTCGGCGCTCGAATGTGTGTAGATACGAATGTGGACCGGCGGATCAGACCTTTAGGGAGCACCGCTTTTCGTCTCTGCCTCCGATAGCGCCGTCTGGCTCATCGGGGCGGCGGTCACCCACCCGCAGCATCCGAGAGGAGCACTTCATCCGGGCGATCACCGACGCATTGATGGCCCATGAGGCTTTGAAGTACGGTGCATGCGCATCCCCCAGCCCGGTGATTCGACATACCTTATGAGACCGCACGCCGAACAATGTGACCCCGTCGTTTCCGACTGCGCACCCGTAGGCGGTGCCGCGTGGACAAAGGGACAGGATAAACTTGTCCAGCCTGAGAACGCCAGGCACATCCCGTATGCCATCATCCAGTTCATGTTGCAGCCCGCGCGAAGAGAGAAGAGAAGAAAAAGAAAAGTATGTAGTGGTGTACAAACTAGTGTGGTAGTGTATGTCCGGACGTCGACGAAAGAACTGCATGTCTGTCCTTTTTTCAGATTCTGATCAATACAACACAACGACAGCTCCGACCACGACGCCCGCCGCAACCATTCCCACCGACCGTCCATCCCACAGATTGCTTCGCGCCCCGTTTGAACTCGGGCTGGCGCTGGCCGTGGGTGACACGTTGACGGTGCTCGTCACAATCGTCACAGACGATGTCGGACTCGTCCCCGTGCCTGTCGTAGACCCGGACACGCTTGCAGTTGCAGTTGCAGACGACGCCGAGGGGGAGGTGAACGGCGAGAGCGCGGTGGATTCAGAGGATATGAGCGAGGACAGGGCAGAGACGACAGACGAGGGGAGACCTGTGGTGTCGAATGAGAGGGAGCTGAACGGTGGCCCGCTCGTGCTGCTCGTGTATGAGTTTCTTTGAGGCGCGAGTGTGTCAGTGGGACTCACGCGGGCACGCCGCTCGGAGTGAGCAAGTCCTCTGCGGCGCGTACGACAGCGAGCGCAGACAAGAGCGACAACAGGGAGAGATTCATTTTTGTTGGAGACGTCGAGAAAAGTTGCAAGATGTTATATATGTGCAGCTGCTGCGGCGGAAATAAATTAAGCAAACGGGAGTAGATGCACGATAATGTAAAATGACATGGCACGGTCCGCAGTCAGCCGCATGACCTTTTATTTTCTCCATTACCCATCGCGACAGAATACCGCTTTTTATACTCCCCCGGCGTCTCAATCTCCATCCCGTCCTTCCACATTCCCCGTCTCGCCGCCCTGCATCAACACTCGTGAGTAAAACGCCCAAGACGGCGCGGAAGCGCACACACTTGGCCTCTTTTTCGACGCGCAGAAACGTCTCACGTCCCCAGGGTGCATACTCGCCCCCGCTCTCCCCGTACGTCGTTGCAGTCCCAGCCCGCAGCATCTCGAGCGCGAGCGAACGACCACCATACCTAAACGGGAACAACGTGCGAGGAACGAGTGGAATGCCGACCTACGCAGAACAGAGCGTGAGCGAGTGGCCAACCATGCCAAGGTAGACGCACGATACGACCATACTGGTCCTTGCGGACGAGTTGGCAGTAAATCGTCTTGCCTTGTATACGCTGCCTCAGCCACGCCAGGCTCTCTTCGGCGTGTGGCTGCCCTGGTCGACCGTAGTGTGCACCCTGAACGTCGTGAGTAGTCTCGATTGGGTTGAACGAGAAAGAGACGTACCTCGGGCGCGTCTACGCCCGCGATTCGGACGTGAATCGTCTGGTCCTTGAGATCTGTCGCCCACCAGTCATTGTAGTTAGAGCGAGGGGACGGGAGACGTACCTTTACGCCGCGTTGGCACACGCCTGATCCTGAACGGCCATCGCCAGCCGATGCCTGGGGTATGATACAGCCGAAAGTCGTCTGCGTCGCCGACGCTGTCGTGGTTGTTTACGTCGTGCGTGTGAGGGTGTGCGCGCCTTACCTGGTGACGACGCCGCGCACCCAACGTCGGCGCGCGAATGAGTCGGGCGTGACCCACTCGGCAGTGCGAAGACGCATGCCCCAGCGACGCCATGCGAGGATGGCCCCTGCGCCCGAGGTGGCACCGAGCGCGAACGCGACTATGTACTCGGTAGTCGGTGTCCATGGCTCATCTCCGCGAGGGAACCAGTAAGAGGACATGGGAGAAGGTCACGAAAAAGGCAACACGGTAAATTTATGGATGCATGTTACACAGTACAGATGAGGGAAATCAATAGACGGGACCAAGACATGAGCTAATCCTTCTTCTTGTTCGAAACCTGACCAGTCGCTTCATTATACTCTGTGGCAAGACGATCGTATGCCTCTGCATTCTGCGCTGCCTGCTTCTTTAGAATCTCTGCCAAGCCCATAAGCGGGGTCAAGTAGAAAAGGGGATACACGAACCGAGGTCACGGCTCTTGGCCTCACTCTCTGCCAGCTTTTTCCTGAGGGCCCCGATCTGCTTTGTCTGTTCATCCGAGACAATGTTGTTCTTGGACACGGTCGCCGTCTGGTCGCATTCTCAGCCAAGCCCACCAGCATCAACTAGAGGCACTCACCGCCTTTTTCAATTTGGCATACTCTTCCTGCGTCTGAATGAGATCGAGGACGATCGCAAACGTGCGCGTCAAGACGAGGGAAAGAAAGAGACAGAAACCCGTCAGATACATGTTTCGCTGAGCACTAAAACACGTGTCATTTACAAACACGCTCGACCCCAAAAACGACCCACTAGAATTTGCGCGCAGCGATGTTGGATTCGGTGCGTGCGTCGTGCATGTGGTCTGTGCGTGCCATATCGTACTCTGCGGTGACGCGAAACATGCGCTGGAGAGCGTCGACGAAGAGGACACCGACAAAGCTGCGGAGGGGGGTTAGTCGGGACAAGGTGACATGGACGTGTCGTACATGAACGAGATTTTGAGACCATAGGCGACCTTGGCGACGATAGGGCTTTCAGAGAGGAAACGAAAGAGATATTTGCGGGCGGCGTATGGAAGGGGGAACACGAGGATGCAAAACGTGACCATCTGCGAGGGCTCAGCAAGATACAACGTTATCAAAAAAACGGCCTACTTCTGCTGCGAGCAGCATAAACGTGAGCGAGTAACTATCAACACCGTCAACGCCATTCTCTGTGGGCAACAAGGTCTTACTAGATCGTCATCGTGGTCAAAGGCAAGCAGGCCAACGTGGAACGTGACGTCACATTTTGTGTATATTACATAATGTATTCCCATCTGCGACGCGTCATCTATCTCTTCTCCCGCCTTATCGCTTCATTCAATGGCCCCGCTGGCAGTCCACATCAAGCACGCCGGAAAGACCTACGACGTCGAGCTTGACCCAGATCTTCCACCAGCTGCTTTCAAAGATGCCGTCTACCGGACCACGGGCGTGCCCACAGACAGAATGAAGGTCATGATCAAAGGCGGCATGCTCAAGGTCCGTCTCACTTTCCTCCTTTTCCTAGATATTTGACGTGCCGCAGGATGACACCGACTGGAAAAAAGTCGGCCCCAAAGTGGTGCGTCACTCCACCGTGCGTTAAGTCTTTGAACACCCACGATCATCTAGGGACAAACGTTTACCATCATCGGCGCGGCGGGCGAGCTGCCCAAACCGCCCGAAAGCCCTATCGTCTTTCTCGAAGGTGCGATTAATTGTTTGTCTCAACATGGATCTGACCCCCGTCCAGATATGGACGACTCGGAAATGGCAGAGGCGGTAATGTGCCTTTCAATAATTCCTGGCGATCCACTGATCCACTCGCCAGCTCGCCATGCCTGTCGGTCTCAAAAAGTGCGCGAGCGTCGTCTCTTTTTGCGTTGCCGGCTGACACAGCTAACAGTCTGGGCAACACATGTTACATGAACTCGACCGTGCAAGCTATGCGCGCCATACCGGAATTGCAGATTGCGCTCAGCACGCAAGTGGAGTTTCACTCGTGTGTGCGTACATCGTCTTACTGTTGCCGCATAGGTCTTCACCGTTGGACGTTTTGCCGAGGGCGTTGCGCGACTTGTACGCCAACATGTCGCGCACGACTGAGAGCTTCGTCCCCGGCCAGTTTTGGACGGTCCTCAGACAGGTTGTTCCCCAGTTCAATATCCAAGACAGGTCAAAATCTGGCTTTGCGATGGGGTATGCTCAACAAGGTAGAATTCTTGCGTGGAGCCGTCTTTGTACTAACGCCCGTCCTAGACGCTGAAGAGTGCTGGACTCAGATGACCAATGCACTTAAGGACGTTCCTGGAATTGACGCGTCTGGCACTTCGGTTGCAGACAGAAAGTTCGTCGATCAGTTTTTGGCGGGCGAAATGCGTCGAGAGTAGGTTCTCTTTTTATCCTGCACATACATTGACCTTTTATCGCGACTCTAGGCTCAAATGTGACGAGTCTTCCGAAGAGCCGTCTACCGTCGCGATCGAACGCGTGCTCAAAATCGAGTGCAACATTACCGTCGCGACCAATTACATGCATACAGGCATCGCAGATGTAAGCGCCGAGCTGGTCGTTAATGTTATAGCTCTGACGCATAATCGCAGTCGTTGAATTCTAAGCTGACAAAAAACTCGCCGTCGTTGGGTCGCGATGCGAGTTACAGCCAAACGTCGCGCTTGTCTCGACTTCCAAGTTACCTCACACTGCACATGGTTCGTTTCGAGTGGCGTCGCGACATTGGGAAAAAGGCAAAAATCATGGTCGGTGGCGCGAATCATCTGGTTTCGCTCGGCTTATCCGTCCATAGCGTAAAGTGAAATTCTTGACTGAATTTGATGCGTTGGACATTTGCACGCCGGAACTCAAGGACAAGCTGACGCCCATTTCGCGACGGCTCAAGGAGATCGAAAAGGAGAGAGACGAGCGGCGCAAGGTTCGTAAACGGACCAAGCATGCGCCGCAAGCAAGCGCAACACCTGCCGCGGAATCGAGCGTGAACGTCGACCAGCCGGCCGCCTCGACGGCGGGCGAGCTGGAAGACGAGAGCGTATATCGAACCAGAGAGGTGGTTGAGCTCGAGGGGCTTGTCGATCCTGAGCTCAAAGCCGATTTCGGGTGCAACGTGACGGGGCTGTACGACCTCGTGGGTAAGTACCATGTGGGCTTGACCAAGAGATTAGGCTGACGGCCGAGCAGCGATCGTGACGCACAAGGGTGCGCTCGCTGATTCGGGGCACTATATCGGGTTCGTAAAGAAGAGCGCGTTGCAGGTGGCCAAGGACAAGGCGGTGGACGAAGAGGACGAGGACTGGTACAAGTTTGACGACGACAAAGTGTCCATATTCCCAAAGGAAAAGTTGGCGACGATCGATGGAGGGGGAGAGGACTCGTCGGCGTACTTGCTGTTGTACAAGAGCAAGTCGCTTGCGTAGGTTGAGCGTATATCGACTACCCATAACCCAAACGTCGACGATGACACGATGCGTACTTCTACATCCCCGTAATTCATGAGAAAGGGCAGTGTTTGTAGGGAATAACACAACGACACGCAAAGGCAAGCACACCGACTTTCTGATTCGGAGTTAGAAAAGGGTGCGATGCCTGCAGTCTAGCATGCACGTCTTGATACACGCCCAACGAAAGTATCTCATTTAAGGTAAGGGATATGCTAATCTATCCTAAGCTAGCATCAGCATTCTAGCATATTACTTATCACTACTTATAGTGACTTAAGCACTCATGGGCCCCATAGCAAGTAAAACTTTCATGTGCAAGTAGGTTTGTGTACTTATGTATGTACAAGCTGTAACAGATATGAGAGTTACAGTATGGTACAGTACATGATAGGCAACTATAATTTAGTTCACACTCAGCACTGTACAGTGCCTATATTCCATAATTGTGTCTTCCATTTAGATACAGTACACCTTGAGTATTGTTAGTTTCAAGGCCAAGCACAAGCAAAGAACTCAGTATTATGGTATGTATGCACCAAGCAAAAGTAATATATAGTGGATTTCTTCCAAGGGACATGATCAAGCCATACAGCAGTATCACACACCCTGCCTATGTGCTCTAGTAACTGAGTGTGTTTCTCACTTAGTATTTATTAGCAAGCCAAAGGACAAATAAAGTCCAGGAAATTATTTCAGATCTAAGTCCACACAGGACATTATATAGAGAATCATCAACTATTCTGCTTCAAACCAATCATCATTTCCAAGATCTTCAAAGCCATGTTCAATCTAGCATCCCAATCTACATATCAACAATTTAATCATGGATATTAGCATCACTGTACTTATCCAGTATGCCAAAATAGCAGCAATCAAATCAGGCCATGGCTCAAGGATCTCTATCTTACCATCAAGATCTTCTGTTATGCTTAACCTAAGTGGTATTGATAGCCTATAGGAGGCTCCATCATAATTATTGTTGAGCTTGATAAGAAGGAAGATCCAATCATGCTCATTGGTTAGTGCACCACAAAGAACTTTTTTCCTGAGACAAAGTAGGACATTAGTATGGCGGAATATCTGCACATATATTATCCCACGAATTTTTGTTCTGCCACATTGCAATTTTGCCCTGCCACGAAATTTTGGTCCATTGCACTAATAAAAACCAGTTCACGAAATATTGAGCTGTTATGCTGAGGCTAGTAACTCAGCTAGTAACTGATATGGTAGAATCGATGGTAGATTCTTATTCGTCGTCGAGGTAGTCCTATGACGATTAGGACAACAGTGGTTTCCTCCCAAGTGAGGATATCTACCCTTCCTGCGGGTTCTTCCTGCGCGATAGTAGCAAAGAAGATATAAAGCTGATGACGTACTCCTCTCCGAGTGATTACGGAGGCTTCGAGAAGAGAGTACTGGATTACAGGAATGGTGATGGTCTCGCTCTTCCTGAGCAGCTTGCTGGTTACTAGGCTTGGATTGCATAGAACTAGCTAAGGTACAAGGGAGAGACATCTACCTATTTATAGGTAGATAAAGTACGCATGGGCCAAGAAGGGAAAAGGAAATTATCTAGAATGTTCCAGAGGATTCGTAACTACAAGCGGTAACCCTGAGCTCCGGTGCTACAAGGCAAAATGGAAGAATTTGGAGGATGGGAAGAGTAGGAGTGAAAGTCGGGACGAATAGGAAGAATATGGGAAAGATAGGAGAGAAAGAAATAGGGGTCCATAACCGTAACATGAGCCACTGCGCGTTTTTTTTTTTTCACAAAAATTTGAGCCATCACACCTTTTTCACCATGCCATGTAGTACTATAATTGAATGGCCACTGTGCCTTCCAGGAAATGCAACTTCCACCTCTTTTACTATCTGATCGCTGGTGCATCACCAGAGGAATGCCACCACCACCATCTCGCCAACAAGTCTCAGTATCGATATCTTGGCCAGCGCTCAGGTTCAGGCGCTCACTCCAACAACGTCAGTGACAACGATGCCAAGTGTCTCGAACAACTCAAGCTGGTGCTCAAGACCATTGGGCCATCCTGTTGAACATTTGGACATATGGTGTGCAGTTGTACAGCCACCGGATTACCAAAGAGGTGCAGTAGTGACCGACCTCGCTGATGCGGCGAAAGGTGTGGGAGTGAGAGGCGAAGACAGCGATGAGACGTGTCGACCGGCAGAGCCTATCAAGTTGTCAGGTGCAGCATACGAGGCAAGCACATCATACAACTGGTGGGACATGATAGTCAAGCCGAACGAAGGCACGCATGCACCGAATGGGCCAAGAGATGCGAAGGACACGTCAGGAGATGCGCATGAGCTGAATGGACCAAGAAATACGAGAAATGTACCAGAGGATCCGATAGGCAACGAAGATCCAATTGGCGAGCCACATCACCAACGATAATGCGGATGTATTGGAACTGTTGGGATGTGTCGAGGACACGTGGACGGGGCTGAAGAAGCTGCGGAATGCGTTAGAACATGCTGGTGAGCATGTTGAGGAAGAGAACTCACCCAGAGGTCTAGCAAAGCTGGTTGACGAGGTGCCAGCTGAAATGGCTGCACAAGACGCAACGCCCGAACAAGCCACCAGGAGGAGGTAGAGGTGAGAAGACGAAGCAGAGAGGAATCGCGCACGCAGGATGTGACAGATGTGTACCCAACGACCCTACCGATTCCAGAGAGGTCCCCAGAGTTGGAGGGAACGATGCTGGTGGAGATATGGGCACACCGAGTCGAGTCGCAGGTGCAGGAGAGTGGGATCGAGTTGAGTTGAAGTCGAGAAACGTCAGAGGTGAAACGCAGCGTCAAAACACTTCTAAATGCTTCGGATACCATGGGATAGGCCAGCGGACGGACAGTGCAATGAGCAGCACATGCCGCGACTCGATACGAGTCGAGATGCCACTACTAACTAGGTAGGAGGGTCAGATTGATCAAACGGCGCACAAGGCGAATGCATATGTACCTGGGCCATCCAACCCACTTTCTAATAATCTCAGACACCTGCTCCACCATCCGAACCCACCGCGTTGACGTGGAAGACTGAAAACACAACCTAGAAGAATCAGTCAAATGGACGCAAGAACGTGCACCTACCCATCCGTACGATGGCATTCAGGCCATTTCAGGCGAGTTGAAGTGATTGGGTATATCACACATGGGCTGGAGAGATTAGAGGAGCAATACCAAGGCACGGTATGCAAGTGCCACGCTGCAAGAGTCGATCCAAGTCGAAGGCAGGCCGCAACTTTACCATATTGGGTAACTCGAGTGCAGCATGACGTGCACGCTGTTCATTCACTCGTTATGGACAATACTCATCTCATATGAAACCTCTGCAATGGATGCTGCACACAAAGGTATTTATATTTTACCTATCATACTTTTATTCTTTCCATTGCTACCAATCCCACTACCGCTTGAAGGGGGAGTGTTGAACATTTGGACATACGGTGTGCGGTTGTACAGCCACCGGATTACATAATCGTAAAGCGTACTTGGATTAGTTATTTTTCTTTAGTGACTACTACTACAGCTCTACAGAGTCTTTTTACACGTCCAAGCAACATGCTGCCCAAACGTGCCAACTCGTAGCCACTATCTTTCACCTCAGCAATCGAGTTCACTGTCGACCAGGGTGCAATGTAGATGCCGCTGTCGTTCGCAATGTGGATGCTCTCGGCATTGTTGCCGAGTTCATTGGCATACAGCCTTCAGTGCTCGAGAACAGTTCATCTTCTGCGTGAATCTGTTCAATTGGTGATCCATATGCTCCCTATGTATCTGCAGGACTTCCTCCTATGCACATGTCCCTCTTGTATACATATTGTAACTTCTATTATTTGCCTATAAAGATGATTCCTATTGTGTGTTTGCCACCCACACTTCAAATTTTGTGTGACGTAAAAAAAAAATGTGCAATGGCTCAATATTTTGTGAACTGGTTTTTTATTAGTGTAATGGACCAAAATTTCATGACAGGGCAAAATTGCGGTGCGGCGGAACGAAAAATCGTGGGATAAATAATGTGCAGATATTCTGCCATACATTAGAAACATGCATTGAAATCCAGGAGGACCAGCTTACTGAAGAAGCTTTCCACATGCATTGTCAAGCATCAGTCTGATGCTATTCCGCTCTAGCTCCGACGTCGGAGGGAGACGAAGTAGGCGGACTTATGTCGGAGGTGGGTCAGACGGGCTTGGCTTCAGCTACTCGGGTGGAGAGCTGCGCCCTTATGCACTCGTGCCCTGTATTTCGGAGGACGAAGGTGGAGAGAGGTCAGACGCTTAGTCAGGGAGGAATCCGAGCTAAGACTTGAGGAGAGCAGGAGAGAAATAGCGGGGAACTTAGTTGATATTCGAACTGAGGAGAAGTCCTCAGCAAACTACAGTATTTATACAGGAGGAGACTGAAACACTAGCAACGAGTGTTTGGTAACTGACTCATGAAACAGGAGTAAGGTGTCAAAGTGAAACAGGAATGGAGAGTGTCAGGGTTGACACTGGAACAGAGATGTCAAGATGAAACTAGGGTAGAAGATGTCAAGATGAAACGTGTAAGAGACTAGAACGTAACGCTAGGTTGGAGCGGAGTAAATGAGGCGGAGTAAACTTAAGTAACGAAAAGGTATAAAGAGTGGAGTAATATGTCAGAATAAAGGCGGAGTAACGTCGGGATTGTCATGCCCATGACATGCATACATCTTACATACTGCCAAAGAAATGCAGTCCAAAAGATTGTAAAGCTTGGCATTCATAACAAAAAAGTTAGATAGTATATCCAACCCAATAAGGTGAAGCTGTGATGAATTCAGAAGAAGATATGGAGGAAACAATAAACTTGGCAGATGAAATAAGTTAAGGCAGACTTACTAGCAACACATTGCCTTGCTACTATATGTTATGCTGAGGCTTAGTAACTCAGCTAGTAACTGATAAGATATACACGGTGGTATATGCTAATGCGTCGACGAGGTAATCCTAGAATGATTACAACAAGTACAGTCGTCTCCCAATAGAGGGTATTGACGCGTCCGTAGGGTAAATCCTGCACAGTGGCGAGAAAGATGATCAGCTGATACCTCACCCCTCGATGAATGATAAAACTCCTTAGCGTAGTAGCTGAGAGGACAGGAATGGTGGTGATAGTCTCGCTCGTCCAGAGCGGCTTGCTGGTTACTAGGCTTGGTGTTATGCTGAGGCTAGTAACTCAGCTAGTAACTGATATGATAGAACTGATGGTAGATTCTTATCCGTCGACGAGGTAATCCTATAATGATTAGGACAACGGTGGTTTCCTCCCAAGTGAGGATATCAACCCTTCCTGCAGGTTCTTCCTGCGCGATAGTAGCAAAGAAGATATAAAGCTGGTGACGTACCCCTCTCCGTGTAAGTACGGAGGCTTTGAGTAGAGAGTACTGGATTACGGGAATGGTGACGATCTCGCTCTTCCTGAGTGGCTTGCTGGTTACTAGACTTAGATTGCATAGAACTAGCTAAGGTACAAGGGAGAGATATCTACCTATTTATAGGTAAAGGAAGTGCGCACGGACCAAGAAGGAAAAAGGGAATTATCTAGAATGTTCTGGAGGATTCCTAACTATAAGCGGTAACCCTGAGCTCTGGTGCTACAAGGCAAAATGGAAGAAATCGGAAAAACGGGAGAACTAGGGATGAGGCTCGGGGAAAAATAGGGAAGATATGGAAAAGATAGGAAAGAAAGAAATAGGGGTTCACAACCGTAACATTACCCCCTTTGTAGATATCAGCTCACTGAGCTGGATTATTCTCACCACCAGAGGAAGAGTTGTCCTCGATAATCCAGGAAGGTTCAGGAGGATTAGTGGAGATATTAGGACAATAAGTGACCTTATGCCCTCTGACTCCGCAACTGTCACAAGGGAGTCCACGACAACGACTCTGTAAATGTCCCGGGGCCCATAAGTAGCATTTCGGGCAACGATACTCTCGGCACTCCTGATACCAATGTCCCCATTGCTGACACTTGAAGCATTGCCCTGAGCGAATGGGGGTGTCGGGAGGAAGAATGTCTACGTCGATGGGGTGAGCAGAGGTTCCTGGGGAAAGGGAGTGTGGGGGAATAGTAGGAGGGATAGGTAAATGAGTATCGTTGTCGTAGGTGGTGACAGGAGTTGACCACTCTGGTTGAGGGGTCCAGGTTGGTCTAGAGGGTTCCAGGACGGGGAGAGTTGGGGAATCGTCATAGGACGAGAGACGAGGTTGAGTGGGGACCACATAAGGAGTGGAACAACGTCTGGGGCGGCAGCGAGGTCGACGAGCAGGGGTAGGAGGAGAGGGGGAAGACGAGGGGGGAGTGGAAGAAGACAGAGAGGAGAGGAGGAAACGGGGTTCAATCCCGTTGGTGGTGGTAAGAGGATACCCCTGGTATCGAGTCTCCTTGAGGGGGGTGAGTCCGTCTAACAGGGATTGGAGAATGGGAATAGTGGAGGATGGGATGCGGTTGACAAAGAACCAAAACCCTTCTTGATGCATGAGGTCCAGGAGGTGATCCAGCGTTTGCTGGGTAGACTGGTCTATAGCCCTGGTAAAAGTAGACATGATCCCCAAGCAGGATCGTTGCAAGAGTAGATCAGTTGTGTAGATCTGGTGGTACAAGCGTACCATCGTCTGGAGAGAGGTTGCTTGAGGCCAGAGGGGGTCGTGTTCCACGCAAAAGAGGGGTCTGGGATCAGCAAGGACAGTCCTGAAAAGGATTCGGCGGTGCGAGACTGGAAGACGTTCAGCAAAGATGGCAAGGGACGACATGATGACGAGTGAAGGTGACAGATGAATGGAGGTGTAAAAGTGGG
>JBBPMM010000292.1:0-33385 GCA_038090335.1 Solioccasus polychromus
ATGTTACAGATCAGCGTTCACAGTCAGATTCAGACGGAGCATGGCAGAGTGCCCAGCCACTACTCATAGCCGACGTAGTACAGCACTATAGCCGATATAGTAGCATCCAATCCGAACTAGCTCTAAACGTGCTGCAGTATAGTATTAACCAGCGCAAGTATAAAACGTCTCGTATGTATGTAAAGAAAAAAAAATAAGAAGAAAAAAGCCACCACGCATGATGGTGATGGTGTGAGAGAAGAGAATTATTAAGTTACACGTGTGTGTCTGTGTGCAATGTTGGCAATGGAAGTGGGCAAATGGGGTAGTCAAGATCGTCCGACGACAGCGTCCGTGTCAGTATCAACCCTTGATTGTCCGTCCCCAGTGCCCATCACCACGCTGCTCAAATGCGGATCAATCGAGTCCGACGGCGGCCCGGATCCCGGTGTGGACGTCGGTGTGGACGTCGTCGCTGTGGCATCCTCCGAAGGTACGAAACTCCGAAACGGGCTTGGGACGGTGAGCGAACGATGAAAACGCGCTCGAATGCTATCGGGTCCTGGTGGTTCACCAAACCCGTTCGTTGGTGGATCGTTCACGTCTGGAAAGGGAGGTGCAGATGGTCCGGCCATCGACCCGTCGGCTGCCTTGGCAGCGGCCTGCTGCGCAAAATGCATCCGCCGCTGCACGACACTGAGTGTGCATGATGCGTTGAAAACGGACGACGTACCTGATGGTCCCATTGGTCGAACGCGTCCGCAATAATGGGCTCCAACGTCGCGAGGTCCTCGGCGGTGATGGACAGCATCCTGAACAGTTGTTGCTTCAACACGAGCGGCGCGTACGAAAACGACAGCAGCAGGGATGACGCAAAGCTTGGCCCGCCAGTCATGTGCGGCTGTGGAAACGACGAGTCCGGTGGATTCATAGGATGTGGTTGGGTCAAGTCGTGCGGCAGCGCCTGGTACTCGTTTTGACCATTCACGCGAAACTGCATCTCTTCGATTCCGGGAAGCATCTCGCTCGTGATGTCGAGACCAAGTTCCCTCATCTTGCGCTGTTTCACGAGGCTACGGTGCTTGCGCTGTCGTTCCCGCGCAGCCGTCCGGACGCGCTCCCTGCGCGCGAGCTCCTCGGGGGACAGCTCCTGCCCGGTAAATATTTGAGGGGTTGGTTGCGAAGGCTGAGGTTGCGGGGGAGGTGGGGGTTCGGTCGGTTGGGGGTAGGTCATTGCAGCATTCAGGTTATTGACATGACGATCACGCTCCCGCTTCCTACGCTGCCTTTCTGCGGCCTTCTCCCTTTTTATTCTCTGCGCTGGTGTTTCATTCTCCCGCGAGGCTCGTCTGCGCGAGGACGAGACGGGGGACAAGGTACTTTGAGACGGGTTGTGGTGGACAACCGGATCCATGGCATTCATAACCTTCCGTGCAGAATTTCTCGTGGAGAAGACGGCGGTGTGACGGGGACGTTACGGCGGCGAGGGAGTGACGGAGGTCGTGACAGAGAGTGACAAAGTCGGTTCAACAGTTCAGTCACTCTAAGGTGGCGTGAGAGTAATATAACATATTTTTATTTATTTAACCTCTAATTCACTTGTCTGACTTTTCTCAACATGCTCTCCCGTCCCGGTCCGATCCCGATCCACTCTATAGGTGTGCTCAGGAACTTCTCAATAAATTCTACGTATTTCTTGCAGTTTCCCGGAAGCTCGTCGTAGCTCGTCGCACCCGTGATGGGTGTCTGCCAGCCAGGAAGGGTCTCGTACACCACCTCCACTTTGGACAGCACTTCCACATCAGCTACTCACTGTGTTTAGTTTCATCTCATAAAAGCGGTTGCATGCGTACCAGGGAAATAGTCGAGCGTCTTGCCGTCGAGAATGTACTTGGTTACCACCTTGATCTCCGGAAGCGCATCCAAAACGTCCAGTTTCGTCAAGTTCAGCGTGTCATAACCATTAATACGGCAGGAATGCTTCATGACAACGAGATCAAGCCAGCCAACACGGCGGCGACGTCCAGTCGTTGTGCCCCACTCGCGACCCACCTCTTGAAGATGTTTACCGATGTCCTATCCATGCCTCAGAAATCGTCGCAGCAAACGTGTAAATCGACTCACGTCGTGTAGCTCTGCTGGGACTGGGCCACTACCAACACGACTAGTGTACGCCTTGATCACACCTATCGTGGTCCCGATGGCCTTCGGAGGAATCCCTAGGCCAGTGCACACACCACCAATCGTCGTCGAGGAGGACGTCACATAAGGATACGTCCCCATGTCAATGTCGAGCATCAACGCATTTGCGCCTTCCACAAGAATCCGTTTCTGTGCTGCCAGAGCATCATGAATGAAGGCAATGCTGTCTATGACGAATGGTCTCAATCTTTCAGCCAAGTGCTGCGAGAATATAACTGGTTACTTTGACATGTTTAGGGAGCCACCGATACCGATACTTGCCTTGTAGCGCTCAATCTCGGCCTCTGTATCATACTCGAAATGACCATAGCGTTTAAAGCGACCCTCTACAATCTTGCGGAATTTCTCTGCAAAGGTATTGTGATCAAACAGATGGTGTATACGTAGACCAGATCGTGAAGCTTTGCCAGAATATGCAGGGCCGATACCCTTCTTAGTAGTTCCAATACTGTGACAACTTCAAGTCCATATCGTGGTAGGTCAAGGTAAAACAAACCTTGAACCACCCAGCTCCACCTCTTTCAAACCGTCAACAATCTGGTGAAAGTCGAAAACGAGATGAGCCCGATCGGAAACGAATACCCGATCGGAACATCGGAGGCCTGGATAAAATTAGATACACGCTGAATCACATCATCCTTACTCACCTCGCTTTTCTAGAGCGTCCAGCTCCTCGAAAAACGAAGGAAGATGGACCACCACGCCGTGTCCAATGACCCCAATACATCCGGCGTTGACGACACCTAAACACGTGCTTGATTATCACTTACGAGAAGCGATATCTTATCATACGCACCGCTAGGGATCAAATGGAAAGCCAACGTCGTCGGGGTGTTTTCTGGGCCAATGGGAGCGATGATGGTGTGTCCAGCGTTGTTACCGCCTGCACAGCGTGCACAGACGTCAACTTCCGCCGAGAGGATGTCGACGAGTTTGCCTTTGCCTTCGTCGCCCCACTGTGCGCCGAGAACAACGGTCACTGTATCACACGTCAGCCGTGCTCAAACTCCGAGAGAGAAAAGAACGCACCGGGCATGACCAGCGTTCTAGGGGATGGAGGTTGTGGAGAAAGACGGATACGTCCGAGTTGACACGAGCAAACCGACCCGGGGTCAGCTAAATGTAGAGTCGTCTGAAAAAGGCAATCACACCCACAGCCGGCGGGCGTTCCGTCTTTGTATCAGACTGAGCATGCCGACCTTTCAGTCCAACCCGCTAAATCCCTCTCGATTGCAACAACGACTGAAGCGACATCCTGCACTGTTCGGACTACCGTTCATACTCATCATGGTTGGCGCGTCGTTTGGTCTCCAGCCCTTTACACAAACGAGGTATGATTTGCAGGACAAGAAGGTCAGGCAGGCAAGTCATTTACCATGTTCTCTCACTACCATCGTTGACTCCCTGTTCAGCTGTCTCAACAAGAAGCCCTTGGACTGGACAAGTCGAAGAAAAAGTTTGACATTCGGGAAGAGTACTATGTGCGTGTGTTGTTTCTCTGTACTGGCTCGTCTCAGATTGGTATAGAAATTGAGTACGATGGCCGAGCAAGAATGGGAGCCAAAGAGAATTGCTCGGCCGAGAGACGTGCCAGAGTGGGGCGTGCCACCGACCCGGATCGACGTGTTCCCCGACCAGCTTCCTCCTACCAAAACCAAATCATGAAGCCGTGGATTGACGGACGTCGTCTTGTTAGTCCAAGTTGACATGCCAAGTGATGGCGTACGAACGGTGGTGCGGCCGGACATGACCAATCGACCAGGCCTTGTTTGAACTGGTCCGTGCTGTGGATACGCGATGGACGCATGTAGTTAGTGTTTGTACAGCTTGACTTGGCATCACAACTTATTGTGCTGCTGTCGCGCTCGGAGGTTGATTTTCTCCGACGACCAAGTTGGCGAATTGCTTGATTGTGATGGACATCAATCTGTCTTCCTGCCAACTCTTCACCGCTTAAGAGCCTATAAATTTAGCACCAGCGTTGGTGCCCCTTGCCTCAGCGGGCAGATTGATCCACGGGTATGTTCACACACCGGAAAAAATCGGACAGGCGTACCCACATTCATCACAGCCGCACTGCGCAGGCGTAATGAGCGGCTTATTTTCGGGGTCCATTTTACCAGAGCGACACGTCTTTTCCTTAGCAGCCAAGCTTGGAAGTGCCGCCGTTTCCCTCAAGTGTGCAGCGTTGCGTTACCCCGTCTCGCAAAGCGGGGTGACCTTGGTATTCACACATGGAATTTCTGGTTGTGAGTCAAACCTTCACTTTCGATTCGAGTCCTGCGTTTGACCCCTGTTTTCAGGCAAAGAACAGTACCATGTGACCATCACCCGGTTACTCAGTCGCCGGGACAGGGCTACCTATGACATACGGGAAATTTGGTCGCTCGACTTTCCCAATCACGGCGAGGCAGCCTCTCTGAATCGCCGTCTTCTCGACGAATACAAGGCAAATGCACGGCAGGGCGTCGAAGGGACCTTTTGTAAGTCGTCGTTTTCGCTCGTCCAAAAAGACATCGTTTGCGATACCCGACCAGCGGTTATGGACCTGTCTGCCTATCTGGACGCCTTTCTGTCGTCGCCACGTTTCCGAGGACACAGCGTCGTCGGTATAGCGCATTCGGGTAGTTGCACCGTCTGGTATGACGCTTTTTTTCCTCCTCTGTCAGTTTCTAGGCGCTGAACGCGGATTGTCTTGATCGCAGGGTGAACGCAGTGACCAAATTTGGTCAGGCATGTCCGAACGCGCTCATTCTTCTCGAGCCCACGCTCATGTTCCCCAACATGTCTCCGACCGATCCACGCTCGATTCATGGCGCCGCCAACGTCCGCGGTGCACTCGCCAAACGCGACGCTTGGACTTCTCGTCCAGAACTCAAACATTGGATCGCGACAAAAGGAAAGAGTATCTGGGCTCGATGGGACCCGAGGGTACTCGATTTGCACATGGTGCGTGCCAGCGCGAACGTAAAAAAGTGTCGCTTGACGGGCGTCGTCGTCTTTCGTTAGGAATACGCGTTTGAAGAAGTGACGTCAGAGGGGGGGCAAGGGTCGTACGTCACGCCGAGGTTGCGCAAGGACGAAGAGGCACCGTTGTACACGTGTTTGGCGCATACGGTCGAGCTATCACAGCTTGCTGCTATGTGCAGTAAGCTCACGCAGAATGGGAAACGAGGTGTCCACATTATTTGGGCCGAATACGAGGAATTTATGTGGGTGGCTGTCCTTTTTTTTTGAGTTTGTTGCATCATGACGATGGCGCGCGTACAGATCAAAGACGGCAAAGAGAGAGATTTTGGATGCGGCTGAGCACCGAATAGCAACGCAGCGCACAGTCGTGGGGTCTGGACATCTCGTACGTCGTGCCGTTTTTGTTTATGATGTATTTTTTGCAACGTTCTGGGGACAGATTCCACAGTTAAAACCGGACGAGCTCGGAGATGCGATTCATGAGGTGCTTGCGCTGATTGGGGGAGGTGCAAGATCATTGCTTTGACATACTACCAGTAGCAGAGATTAATTGTGTAGTTTCCGCGCGATGGCGTAAATCATCTATACCTGATACTTACAACCGCGCCAAATTTTCAAGGTTCATCCTGGTTTGGAAGGTTTAACGTGGTTTGCCATGTCTGCCAGCATTGCAAAGAAGTTACGCCAGGTTATCGCCGTGTGGAATTCAAGCACCGGTATGTACGCCTAATTCTATTCTAGCCCCACAGCAACACCAACCCTTCATACTGCTGTACTCCACTGCGGGACTACGCAGGACAAACTCCGGATCCATGTTCGATTTAAAACGCAGACTGTCCCTGGTACGGGATCGCACTCCATCCTCAAAATCGCAACCCAGTTCTCCAACCGACTTCGTTCACGATCCTTTATACCAACATCCTTCTGGGAGCAGGCTAATCGAGGATGAAGTTTCGGCCGTCATAAGTTCGGAGACGGGGAGTGACGCTACGAGCAGGCTTTCGTTACTTGGTACGACTTCGAGGGTCTTGCACAAGCAGCCTTCTCGACTCCAGAAGTTGAATCTGCGTCGGGTAACCGTGCCCCCTTTTCGACGTTCGAGCGTGGCAGATTCCGAGTCGAATGTCACGAGCAGCTCGTGGACGGTGAGTTTTGCCGCGTACTGTGTTGGGACTGAGTCGAGCTTTACATGTATATCGTTTACAGATACCATCAAAACCGACGCCAACACCCTCGCTGGTGTCGGAACCGCTGCGTTCAATATCGTTTTGCCCCGCACCCCATCCAGCAGAATCGTTTATAGAGGACGACCGATTACAAGTACGGTCTGACGAGACGCCGTCGCTCGTCCTCCTTCACACCGTTGCACCCGAAAAAAGCCGACTCTGCAGTCAACTACTGCAGACGTCGCTTCCCTCCCATATCGATGCGATGCGGGACATCACGCCTCGACGAAACGGGTTTGTAGATACTGTCATCGAGGCGTACAACAACCACCGCGGGCTCATCGTGCGTCCGGACGACGTCTGGCTTGCGATCATGACGCAGTTCAGTTTCTTCGTCAATGGGCATGCAGAGGCGCTCCGCAAGGTGTTTGTTAAACACGAGGGGAAACGAGAGTTGGTGGTCGAGTCGAGGGGAAACCGGTATACCATGGACGCAGTGTCGATGGTGCAGCGGATGACGACGCTGATGGAAGAGCACATCTCCGGTCCGTCCCTTCGCGAGTGGATCATGCCCAATTTCTCGACGACGACCGTGGTGGACAAGACGACGTGCGCAATCGTGATGATGGGCATGATGAAGGACTATTTTGCGTACAAGTTTACGCTGCGGTGCGGGATCCCCAAGGTGACGCTCGAGGGTGAAAAGAAGGACTGGCAGACAATCCTCCATCGTCTCGAGCATCTCAAAACGTACGGCATTCAGACAATTGCATGGTACCATCTCCTACGACCCATCCTCGTCCGCTTCGTCAACGCCTACGACCACCCGTCCCATCCCGACAATCTCCAGTTCTGGAACAAGATCGCCCATCGGGAGCTTGGGAGCGGCCCACAATGGCTGTCTGGCTGGATCACCGCGTTTTGCGTCTTCAACGAGCACGGTCAGTGGCAGGGCAACACGCTCAACGAAGAGCGTATCCGGGAGCACGAGCCGAAGAAACTCTTGCGCCCCGCCGACCCGCTCCAGCTGACGCCCTCTCACTTTGCGGCGGTGTACACGATCCGGGAGCGCGCGCCGTTTCTGGCGCTCGACGGGTTCCCGTACCCAACGATCGAGAGTCAGGACGTGCCGTGTGGGTATGTGTGTCTGGACGTGAGTTTGGACGATAACGGGGAGATGATGGAGACTATGTTGATTGCGGGGTTGGTTGGAGCGCAGATTTGTTCAACGGAGAAGACGGAGCTGTTTAGGAACGGGATGAGGGATACGGTGAGGCCGATTTCGGCGTGGTGGCACCTCGTCAAGCGAACGGAGATTAGGGAGGAGTACGAAGAAGAGGAGGATAGGGATGAGAATGAGAATGACTCGATAGAAACGGAGATGGCGATAGGGAGCGAGGGTTACAACTCGGAGTGAACACGATGGTATGTTCTTGTATCTCTACTTACCAGGTTCCCGTTCTCGTTCTATGCATATTGTACATGTTTTTTTTCTTCTTCTGTAACTTATATCGCTTGCGTATGTGTAGCTTTATCGGAGTCGGAGTCTTTCCGAGACCTCTTGTTCTTTCCCATTCAGAAGATCCAAAGGTGAATAGCATCTGCATTATCCAGGCGCGACTGATTTCATCATGATTCCTTTCCAATGATATCAGAGCTAGTGATAATAAAATCTATGTAAGAGAAATCTATCGAGCACGGGTATCCAAGTGTGTGTCTCACCTCAGGTACGTCAAACCTTCAAGTTGAAGCTGAGTACACTGCTTATGCGGCTTATCCCAGCCAATATTTTGTATCGGCCCGGGTCAGGTACAAACAAACGTCAGACCGTCGAACGCTATTGAAACGGAATATTTGGTTTGGTCTTGTCCGATGGACTCCGTGCTGGGCGGGTGGTCCAACCATTTATTATCTTTGGGATGCTCTTGCCGCTTACCTTTCAAGGTGTTTCTTTTATGTGGTGAGCTTGGCATGTAGCGGCTTTGAAACTCGGGTGTAACATGTTATGCTGTCGCACGCCCATGTGAGGACCTACTTGACGCTGTTATGTTCAAGAACTCGGTCGCGATCTCGACATATACGAGCACAAGTACAGGCAAGTGTTGTAATCCAAATTGGTCGGCAAATGCAACCGTGCATGGTTCGTCGATGGGGCCAAGTGCATGTGCCGGGACTTTCCTAGCATCGCATATGAGATGAAGGGCGGCGGTATTTATTTCGATGAGAAACATGCGTCGCGCATTCCTCGCGACGTGTCCAGACCGATTTTCGCCGCTCACCCACTTGTCAGCTTCCTCCGTCTCGTACCTCCGTCCGTGGTGATGACTACCACTTCGCTCACGTTCCTTCAGCTTCGCGATTACAGTACTGGCGAGTTTTCGTTTTTCTACAGTGAGTGATGGTCGGATAATTGATGCTTGTTTTCAGCCCTGATAGCCACCACTGTCATTTATGATCATCGTAAGTGACTGTCTTTATAGGCCTGAAGGTCGATATACATATGATCGATCTTCCTCTATAGTGCTCATATTGGGCCGTGAAGTGAGTGGCCCGTCTTGAAGTCTCGGATGCCCGAATTAATACAAACTACGATAGGTTGAGCTCATTTGGGTCCGTTAACCCTCTATCTGTGGCGCATGGTTCAGCGGCTGACTTGACTCTAGGGAAGATCATGGTCGCTGATGTCGTGTCTTTATGTCATCGTTCGCTACCTGGGCATTCTTCTTGCAGTGTGAGTGGTCGGTTGCCACGTCTTATTTTTGAACCAAGCTGAATTTCCTAGCACTGGCGCAACGTGTATGGATATACTCTAGCTTATCTCGAGATTGGAGCTAACCAGTTCGCAGGGAGGAGCTTCTTGTCTCTGCCTGAACGAGTGCGTCAACCGGCCTTGGTGTCTACCACTTGCTTACGTCTGACTTGGCCCCCACCGTAGACGTGGGTACCTTGAAGGTTTCAGTACCCTTCTGACCTGGATGTGTTGGTTCGTTTCAGGTGTAAGCATCGTCCACGTTTCGAGTCTTCTTACTGATGATCCCGCGTCTCGCAAGGCGATGTCATTTTCAAGTTTGCAAACTGGGGAGGCTACATATATATGTTGGCTCTCGAGGGTGCGTCCCACTTCCCATTCTAATATATTTTCCGATTACACCGACTACCAGCAAATATGATACTGCGGATATATGCGATGTATAATCATTCCAGAAAGCTCCTGTATATTCTTCTCGTGTTATTCCTACCCGTCATCGTCATCGAACTCGTGGCCACTATATGGTACTTTGGCCCGCGGAATGGCATGTACGGTACGTTTCTAGCTTGATGCGCTTTATCATGTCCTCACCGAATTATTGCATGTCAGTAACGGAAGCTGCACTTTCCGACCTACAGATCTGTGTCGGGAAATTTTCGCTAAGTCCCCTTTGGTATACTTACTCCATGATCCCTGGGGTTCTGTTCGACGCTACCTTGACGGTACTTTCGATCGTACGACTAGTCCAGCATACCGTCGAAATGAAGCGAAATTTAGGTGGATGGAAGATGAACGTTTGTATGGGGATTCTCGCGCGGGACAGCGTCCTTTACTTCATCGGGTATGTTGTCGACATCGTTGGTGCATTACGAGCCGAGTGGCGACCAACAGCTCGTACGTTTAGAAACTTTCTCTACCGGTCGCTCAACGTTAGCCCGCTGGCCGACATTCCCGTAAGTACACATGTCGCTCGCGTTCTCGATGCCTGGCGAGTTCGCGTCCCCGTTTCTAGCAGGTATACAAGATACTCGCTCAAATATTCTGTTCGATCGAGCCGTTCGTGCTCCCCCCACGACTCGTCATCAGTTTTCGCGAATACCACGAACAAATCGTGATCAATTCGGATGCGGGGAGGTCGATGGAGAGCATCGTGTTCTTGACGGGGGATCCCGATATGGAAGTGCCCGCTGGTGCGTCTTGAGTGTTGGCGTGCCGACTTGGGCCTTGCTAACATCGACTGGTGATGTATTTTTCGAAAGATAAACGGAGCTGAGTGATGAATGATCATCGACTCGCTCATTTGTGCACATGTATCACTGACGATGCAGATTGCTAGCTGAAGTTGATAAAGTAGGCGGCGAACAGCCAAAAGTTGGAATTTAAGATATCCTAGCTGTTGCCATTGGTGCTACTATGATTGTCGAGTTAAGGAATGGCAACTTGTATAATTCAGTAGTTCCAGAGAAATATGCAGGAGCTTTCTACCATGTGTATTAGTCTTCTGACCAGTATTTCGGTCAGGAAAAAGCACTCACGCCCTTTGTCCAACTGCTGGAAAGATGCACCTCGCTTAGAAAAACTGTATAATGTACCATGATTTGTGTTAGTGTTGTTTTAGTACAATCACTCACTGTCACTTGCTAGCGGTTAAAGTTAGCATCATCCCACGAGTCTGATCGTCGTTACTTGCCGGATTTGAATGATCGAGCACACGACGTCTCGGTTAGAATGTTGGGCGCGCCGCCCAACCTCAAAAGCTACGTAACAGGTAACATGTACCTTTACTAGTGTAAACTCTTCTCAATCCATTTTCCAAGCTCACCCATGAATGTTTACCCATGATATCGCTCTTTGGACAGGCCCAGTTTTTTCCCATTCTGTTCGCCTGCTTTCAAGTAGCGCTTTCTGCATTCCAAAATGTGACTGTTGATGATGCAGTGCTGACTGGTTCTGTTGTGCTTCACTACCTGCCCTCTGCATCAGTGTGGAATATAGGCAATAATTGTTCGATTTGTCTCGCTCGACCAGATCCGAACGAGGCATACGACGGTATATGGCATGATGCCGCCTATTTGCCCAACAATACTTTCGTGTCTCAAACGATAGAGTTCACTTTCACAGGCAAGCACCCGTTTCGTTTGCAAGTTTTTCATTTCATTGGAACTATGATCACAGGAAGTGCTGTATACATTTTTTTTATCCTAGCAAACACCGTCACTGATACCAGTACACTCACCGACTTGAATTTCTTTGTGGACGGAACGGTCGTTGGCTCATTTTTACATATTCCATCGTCGAGCACAGATTACCAGTATAATGTGTTGGTCTATGCCAACGATTCCATCCCATTCGGCCAGCACAATATGATGGTAAAGCCTGTCAACTCGGGGAATCCAGTGTTAATGCTGTTCGACTACCTGGTTTACACGTGCGTCCGTCGTCTCACTAGACAAACTGTCGGTCTCATCACCTTCTTATTAGAACGGATGCAGATATCGTAGCAACCTCTAGTTCTGTTTTATCTCCGGCGCCTACAACCACGGGTTCGTTGCCGTCGCCGGCTTCGTCAGTTCCAGCCGTTGTCTCGAAGCGAAATAACGTTGCCATTATCGCTGGCAGTACAGTGGGAGGAATTGTTGCCGTATTACTCGTGATTGCTTCCTTGTTATTCTGTCGAAGATACAAAAGGCACAGCGAGTCGGCGGCAGAGAAGGGTTCTGTAGTGTCACTTTTTTCAATGGATGACGCGATCCCGAGACCTTTCAGTGGTACTTCGCCATCGTCTAACCATACAAGATCCCATTTTCCCGAGGTACGTATGCCCTCTTTCCATTTGACCGTTTACCTACATTCAACTTCGCCCGTTAATCCGAGGCGAGGGGTAAAATGAACATGGCAACGACTTTCCAGCCGCCGAGTCCTCCGACATTCACAAATCCTCCTTCAACCTCTTCCGCGCCTGGTGATAACGCTGGCCTGCTCAAGCAGGTTGAAGTACTGAGGGACGAGGTGCTTCGCCTCCGTTCTCTGCGAAACCTGAACCAAAATCCGATGCCAGGGGCGCCTCCTGGGTATTCATAGGGACGAACAATGTGGTACATCTGACCTTGTACTTTGCTCGACGGCATGTAATAACCCTACATGTAATCCGACGAGTCGATTTGAAAAGTCGTACACCCGATCGGAATCTAGTGGGTTCAGGATACTTCAAGGCTTGTACACCAACGAGGAAAGGTAAGATTGCGATTCTTCTTGAGCCTTGGTTCAAATCATATGGTATGTAACCAGATGTCTAAATCTACCACCCAGCGCTCTACCAATACCCGCACGGGCGGCACGCTGTCAATGAAGCTCGGACAACCAAACGTTCCGGCTCGTACAAACCCTTCGATCATCACGTTACCCCATATAAAGAGCCACGCCATAGTCCAGATCCACCCCGCCACTCCATCTACCTTCCTCCCAGTCAATAGCTGAAAAACGCGCTCGGCAATGATTCCTGGGGCCATCATTCCGAACCCGACTAGCATCCTCCAAAATTCCGACTTATTATTGAGTTCTATCATAGCAACGTGATGGAAGAGTGCCGAAGCAAAGAATGCACCGAAAGCCAATCCTACACGACCAAAGACGAACGAGAGCGGATAACCACCCACGACAAGGAACATGTGACGGAACCACTGGTGCCATCTGCGACCCCAAAAGTCGCTCAGCGACGTAGCAAGCCACGGGGAGTCGAATGGAGGTGGCCATTGGGCGGGGTCTTGCCCGAGGAAAAGGACAGCAGGAATGGTACATAGGTCGTAACTCGCGTGCAAGACGGTATAGAGTGTCGAGACACTAAGAAGCGTAATGAAGCTGGCTCGAAGGTACCGCAACGAGAATGGAAGGGTATCATCAAAGATGGTCGATCCTCCAGGCATGGATCCAACCCCTACAGAGGAAATCGACAGGACTGCTCGGTGGAAGGTACCGCACATCAAAGCATGCATGATCGTGGAAAGGAGCGTATGGAAAACGAAAGCAGTACGATTAGTTGGACGGCTGTCGTGCGGAACGCGCAACCCCCGCGACCACTCCCAGCCGTGACCACGGAGGTTTGAGATGAGATCGAGGGCGTCCATGATGGTTGATAGCGAATTATTAGCAGGGCGAAGATGGCGCACGAGCGGCTCCTTTGGAAATGTCCAGCTAAGGGCATGGACTGTGATATAAAACATGGAAAGCTGGCGGAAAATGTGTGTAAGTCTGTCCTCAGTTAAGGGAGATCATGTAAGAGACAGCTCACATACCGATAAGTTAACATTGAGGAGTATTCGTTCCGGATTGCCAAGTGACATATCCACGGAAAGTGCTGCACGCAATGCTAGCAAGGTAATGATGGGCCACAATGCCAGTCGCATGGTGCGTGTTCTGGGAGTAATAACTAATACCGCCATAACGAAAAAGCAAAACGCTGGAGGGAGAATATACGATACGAACGTAGCGACATCGATGGGTACTTTGGTCAACGGAATGCTGAGAACAGGCCAAGTTGTGAACTTCGAAAAGGGCATGGGTTCTCGTAGATGGGATATGCGCGAGGCAACTTAGATCGAGCGGAAATGAGTCTTTGTGAGGACGCAGGCCCAGGGACATCTATTGTTCACCCTAAGGTGGAGGTCGACTACATATATTGCGTCAGTATGATTATTTTAGGTGTGTAATCTGACTAGATAATATGGCCGAAGGTTCGGTACAGAAATATGCTTGTTGTTTCACGTAAACAGGATCCAACATTCCACCCAATTTGCACAACAATCACAGGCAGATGTCTACTGGCACTATAGCACGTAGCGCAGAATCTGGTAAGACTTTGGTGTCACTCTTGCACTAATCTCGTGGCGACAATTACTGACTATGCCTTTCCCATGTGCTTTCTGAGGCGCTACCAATGTACCAGGTTGTTTTGTCATCAGTCGGAGTCCGACACCGTCACTCGTGCCATGCACTCAAAATCCATTTCCGGTTTTCTCGCACTCTACTAACTCTGAATCATGGACCCTTTTTCATGCTATTGCTTGCCACGTAGTGTCTAGTGATACCTAAATAGGGAATCTTCGGGCTCCGTAACGCGTAACGTTTCGGTCCACTTCTGTCGTGGTAGTGCGCATCTTGGTAGACCCATTTTCATTACTAACTTTTTTTATATTCATCGTCATGTAGCGTCTGTCTCACTCGTATTAACGCCACATTTCGACTTGCTGCAAGGCATGCGGCGCTGCCAGCTCATGTCCTATTACTATCACCTCTTTTGTTCCGGTCACATTATTCGTTGACAATCTTGAATGTGATACATTCGTTCTGTCGACTATTTATTACCCTCCCTGGGCATTCTGGTATATTTCCGGTTTATCTATTGATTTACAAATGGGCCTAACTTTGTATCCTTAGATCTCCATAATGCCGTCTCGGTGTGTCTCAACTTACTCTGAAAGTCACCGAAGCCAAAGACAATAAGATGCTTTACATAACCAGCGGCGAGAAACACTAATCTCGAACAACCGTCTGGACGGCTCAAAGGGGCGCCGTCGGGATAGCGTGATTCACATATTCTGTGAAAAAAAATTGTAGAGGTAGGTCCGATCGTCGCCGCTGCACGAGTGTCCCTGGTTCCGACATTGCACCGACACCCTAGCAATGGCGCACGCCAAGTGTAAAAGATGGGGTGAAGCGTGGTCGCGCGTTGCTGCTGGTTCTGACACACCCTTGCAATTACAGGCAGCTTGGAGATCATATACATATCTCAAGCAGGATCGACAGTAGTGCTGTACGAATACTGGTGGCATCGATCTCGTCACCTATTGTGCACATTGCTCCTTGAGTTGCCCCCGTTTTCTTCTCATTTTCCATATTATCACTTCTCGCTGTCCGTCCGAGTCGGCGATGCCGATAGCCCAGGAACAAAAATAGTAATGTCACCATCACCACGACATCGCAGTGGCATCACTACCCTTTTTGCCGCTTCTACCTCCTCGCGTCCCCTTGTCTTCCTGTGTCTCTCGTTCTCTTGTTTTGCTGCCCGTAGCTGTGTGGCGACTACATTCAAATCCGTGTGTCGAACAATAACGATGACACTGACAGACGAGGTCAACTCACGTCGTGTCGTGCCAGGTGTGGGCTCCCATTTTTATGTGATTTCTCCGCCTCCGTCTGCCGTGTTGAACTGCATGGCGGCGACGATTCGATTCAAACAACGGAGACAATGGCTGTAGCAAGCATTGTGGCACAAATGCGATGCATGAAACAGAAGTGGCAGTCGTCCGCGTTCCTGCCATCCCGTCAAACTTTCATTTTCCCTTTCCATCTTGCGTCCAACCTTCGCTCTGGATCGAGTCGTGTTCACTTGCGGCCATAGTAATTGACTAGCTGTCTTATGCCTCTACACCTCTTCTCGCGACGGCCCAAGCTGCCAACAAGTTGAGTGGCGTCACTCGAAAGTTGGAACCAATCGCGTTCGGTCACGTAAGATTGAAAACGAGGGCCCTTACCTGGTGAACGACATGTTAACACGGTATCCGGTCCCATTGTCCACACCCTTCGTACCCACCTATCCGTCCCCTTGCTACCCATCTTGCTTTCTCGCTGTTAACATCGACGCCACGACCACGAAAATTGGACGTGAGGGTGTGGCACCAGCACCGGCGCCTTTCTCCACTTGGTTTAGTTCGACGATAACGCGTCCGCGGCCGTGAAGCTGATGATAATCGTGAGACGACGACTTGGGTACGTAAAGACGACGGGGATATAACAACGACGGAGACACAATGACGACATGCATGGGGACGACGAGGATGCGAGGATATGATGATGTCGGCGTTATGAAGACGTGGGGACGCGACAATTCCGGGGACGCGAGAGCGAAGGCGGTATAACGACGACTGGTGCGCGAGGACGACAGGGACACGAGAACGACGTGGATGCCGACGGGACGAGGTCAACGACTTGGGGACAACGACTTGGCCGCGACAACGGAGGCGCGAGGGTGACGGGGCACGACGACGGATGCGCGGGGGCAATAGAGGCACCAAAAGACGGGGACGCGAGGCTAACAGGGATACGAGGATAACGAGGATAATCCCAGCGACGAGGTCACAACGACAACTGGAGCACGGCGACGGGGACGCAACGATGTCGAGGAAGCAGGGGCGATGTAGACACGAGGATATCTAAGATGCGAGGTGTACTGGGATACAGCGATGAGGACGAGGGGGACATAATGATTCTAGGGATGTGAGAACGGCAGGGACTCGATGGGGTGACCGCGACGCGTCACGTTGGGATGCTAATGGCGCTGCGATAGCGGTGGCAGGAATGGCAAGGACGATGTTGGGGCACCATAAACATAAAAAGTAGTCATAAAAGGTAAGAGTTGCGAGTCCCGTACCTGCGCTGTGTCGTCAAGATATCCCCCCTACCCCAACGTGACAGCAGTATGTGGCTATGTGGCTGCGATCAATGGTATCTACTTCAACATGCAATGATCGCAAGTTACACTAATGAGGAGGGGTAAGGTTACGGTTCTTCTTGAGCCTTGGTTCGTATCATATGGTATGTAACCAGATGTCAAAATCTATCACCCAGCGCTCTACCAATACCCGCACGGGCAACGCGCTGTCAATAAAGCTCGAACAACCAAACATCCCAGCCCGTGCAAACCCTTCGATCATCACGTTACCCCATAGAAGGAGCCATGTCACAGTCCAGACCCACCCTGCCGCTCCACCTACCTTCCTCCCCGTCAACTGTCGGAACGCGCACTCAGCGATGATTCCTGGGGCCATCATTCCGAACCCGACTAGCATCCTCCAAAATTCCGACCGATCATTGAGTGCCATCATGGCAACGTGATGGAAGAGTGCTGAAGCAAAAAATGCCCCGAAAACCTTTCCTGCACGGCCGAAGACGAATGAGAGTGGGTGGCCACCCACGAAGAGGAACGTGTGACGGAACCACTGATGCCACCTGCGACCCCAAAAGTCGCTCAGCGACGTAGCAAGCCACGGAGAGTCAAATGGAGGTGGCCATTGGGCGGGGTCTTGTCGGAGGAAAAGGACAGCAGGAATAGTGCATATATCGTAACTCATTTGCAAGACGGCATAGATCGCCAAGGCAGTAAGAGCCGTAATGAAACTGGCTCGAAGGTACCGCACCGGGAATGGAAGGGTATCATCAAAGATGGTCGATCCTCCAGGAATGGATCCAGCACCTACAGGGGAAATCGACAAGACTGCTCGGTGGATGGCGCCGCACATCAAAGCATGCGCTACCACGGAAAGGAACGTGCGGAAAACGAAAGCAGTACGATTAGTCGGACGGCTGTCGTGCGGAACGCGCAACCCGCGCGACCACTCCCAGCCGTGACCACGGAGGTTTGAGATGAGATCGAGGGCGTCCATAATGGTTGATGGCGAACTACTTGCAGGTCGAAGATAGCGTACGAGTGGTTCATTTGGCAGTGTCCAGCTAAGGGCATGAGCAGCGATATAAAACATCGAAAGCTGGCGGAAAATCTCTCTTCAGACCGAAGATCAAGGGAGATCATGTAGGAGACAGCCCACACACCGATAAATCAACGTTAAGGAATGTTCGTTCCGGATTGCCAAGTGACATATCTACGGAAAGTGCTGCGCGCAATGCTAGCAAGGCAATGACGGGCCACAGCGCGAGTCGCATAGTGCGTGTTCTAGGAGTAACGGCCAATACCGCCATAACGAAAAAGAAAAGTGCTGGAGGGAGAATATGTGATACGAACGTGGCAACATCGAGAGGTACCTTGGTCGACGGAATGCTGAGAACAGGCCAGGTCGTAAACTTCGAAAAGGACATTGGGGAAGCACTGCAACTTATACTTGGGTGCATAAACCCATGAAATTCGCGACCGAAACGGTCAGGGCGGTCATGGCAGTGCTTCGCTTCGGCAAAAAACGGTAGAAGCAACGTAAGCTTGGAAACTCCCTTTTATGGCTCCTCTCAATTCATTTTTTAGGCCCATCGATATCGATCCATGAAATCGCTCTTTCAGGTCCAGGTTTTCCCCGTTCTGTTCGCCTGCATTCAAACGGCATTTACTGTTCTCCAAAACATGACCGTCTACTATCCAATTCTGACTAGTTAGTAATTTTCGCTTGGTACCGGTGGAAAATGCTAAATCGAAACAGCAAATCGTTGGGGCGACGATGTACGACGCGAATGTGGCGAAATAGATAGGTACCTTGACCAACAGAATACTGAGAGCGTCCCAGGTTAATTCCAAGGTATAGTCGAGTTAGATGGATCAAGGCTCAACAAGATTTTGCAACTAGTAAAAAGCCCAGCGTAATACTTCACTTCAGCGAATAGGTGTGGAAGTAATGTAAACTCTGATACTTGAAGTGTAGCGGGTTGAAAACACGGCCGATATTGGCTTCAAATAACATAGGATCACACGACGCACACATACGATTCTTATATTCTTTTTCTCACAGATGGGTGATGAAACGAACTAGTGTACATATCAAAGTTACTGCAATATCAGTTAACAAACGTAGGGGCTATCAAAGCAGGGAACTGACATCAAATAAAAATCCGACCACCTTTCACCGTCGCAGACACGGGTGTTCAGCTGATAGTTAAATGCGCCCAAATGGGTTTATTATTTTTTAAAAAAAAAAACAATAGCGCAGAATGTCCAACGAGGGTCAGGGCAGTACATCATCGTTACGGTTTTGCAGAGATCTAGGTTTCATGAAACGCTTGCACGGTGCGCTGCAAGCTTGCCGCAAATGCGAGAAGGTAGCCTATCCCACTCCAGCAATGAGAAGAAGCTGATAATGTTCTCCAAGCCTCATAATTGGGGACTGAATTCACCAAAGTAGAGTCGACTCACTGGCATCATGTTGTCCTCATGCGCATCATGTTCGAGGAAGCAAATAAAGTTATTATGAAGGTGGAACCCACACTGACGCGGCGGAATACCCACCGTCGATGATACTAGACCTAAATTTAAGTACTAAGGTCTCAGGAATAGTGTGTTGAGGTAATGGAGCCGATGCAATGGGTTCTGGAACCCCCAGACGGATGAAGGTAGGACTGGGAAAAATGGAACACTGGCACGCCATTCATCGCACCATTCAGGTCCCAATGCAATCAATTGGCAACAGATTCCCAACAACCTTGAAGTAAACCTTGCTTACCCCGAGTACTAGTTACCGACTAGGGGGCTAAATTTGCCCTGCATACAAAAGTCAGTTTGCTGATACCACATAAATTCCAATCGTTGGAGTCACACCAGGCTTATTTTGTTTCATATGAAATCCCGCTGACGATCCTCATGCGCTGTAACTTCATGTATGCGGAAGCGAACAAGGATGGACGCTGGCTGTAACGCGAGCATCGTGTCCAATTGGCCAGTTTTGGATTTGAACATCAAGCTCCTGAGAGCCGAGTGCGATCTTAGTCACCATTGAAAAAGGGGATGCCTTACCTTGAAAATTCCAGCGGCAGAGACCTATAGGCGCAGACAGAAAGTAGTTATAGTTTCTCCTGGCGATTGGGACCCTGCCTCCATGCGCCTAACACGTCCGTGAAAATATGGAGAGATGAACCAGTTCATCTGGTTCATCACCAAAAGGCGCGCAACTAACTACGTAAATTGGCGTAATAATTGATCATGCGTGTTGCTGAATTTATTGAAATTTTCACGAATTTCCTACTCTTACGCCCAACCACCTTTAGCCTCATTGTCTCCACTCATCAATGGATAAACGGATCAGTGCTTGTAAATCCCCACGATGCCATTGCTCCGTGGGTCCCATTGATTGGTACTACCAGTGATAACCTCGGCACTGAAAGGTGGGCACTAATTCTAAAGTCCACCTTGACACGAGTAAACTCTTTTGACGCATTGACCGCAAGGAATCAATTACGGAAATTCTTCCATAGGACTATAAGTAAATAGTACGTACACGAAAGAAAAACACACACCGGGTGGCTAACTCGAGGCAATTCCTTGCAGTGATTGATTTCTAGATCGAAACGTCATCACAGCCATGGTATGGAAGAAGATTTATAACGCCTCGTGGATGGCTGAAGGCGCTGGCACATGAAGGCCCCAGCGGTAATTTCCTAAAATTGGGATCTCATTTCGTACCGTTCCACACCCACTTGTTGAGGTCATCCTCTATCAAGCTGTAGCCAGTCCTCCGCGTTGCTCGCTTCTAAATCCTCTTAAAAACCCGTCAACCTTCATTTCAAATGTCCACTACTCGGAGTCCATTCACGAACTCTCACGATGCACGCCCGCTTGACCCTCTCCTCCCTTGCCCTCCTTTCTATCGACCTTGTCCGCGCTGGTATTTCCGTACGCGTACCATCTTTCATCCACTTCCACTCTCGTCTGACGACGCGTAGGTAACCAGCCCTAGTCCATCTACGGGATGCACTGGTAGTCAACCCTGTTTGACGAGTTGGGTTTCTGATGGCCAAGTGCCTCCACCTTCCTCCATCGGTAATTGTAACGTCGGTCTTTTCCAGTATGGATCTGTGCGTGTCCTGCCCATTGTGTTACTCCCTTCTTTTACTATTTTCTTCGTTTTAGTCGGACGTCTCCCAGTCGATTCCAGCGGTCAACGTTGGAACCTATTCTTCTCTGACGTTTATTGTACGTCATCCATTATCTAGTATGTTAGACATAGACTCAATCACCTTGCTACAGGTCAACCCTAATGCTGGTCCGGATGGCCTTTAGTGAGGAATCGTGACGTCGGTGATAGGGCTTGGTCTAACCTTCATCCAGTACCATCGGATTCAATTCTACCGACACCGATTACGCGTACAATTCGCCTCCATTTCCGTCAGTTTTGTCGCATTACGTGATCGAGTATATTGACTAAATGTCGGATTTTAGCCTCTCCGGTATGGGTGTAACATCCCCTGGTTCGTCTACCACTCCAGCTAGCGGTCCATCAACCCCTGGAACTACTCCCACCGAGACTCCAGGAACAACTCCGGTTGAGACCCCAACAACCCCGGCTGAAACTCCAACGACTCCGGCTGGGACTCCGACGACTCCTGCTGAAACCCCAACGACTCCAGCCGAAACTCCAACGACTCCAGCTGAAACCCCAGGAACCACACCTGCTGAGACAACCCCAGCAACCCCACCCTCAGGTAATTCATCAACTGCTCCGACCGCTGCTGCAGCCACCACTATAAGCTCGGCCGCGCACACTACCACAAACACGACATCTAGCGTCACGCGTACCACCGCTTCTAGCACTACATCCTCTTCAGCCTCTGCGTCCGCTTCGAATGCTGCAGTCCGTGTTGGCTCTTCCATGCCTCTTGGTGGCATTGCCCTGGCTCTCTTGTCTGGTATTCTCGCGCTCTAGAGGGTTGTGTCCTTACGACACTTTGTCGCGGAAAGGCTCTGAACGATCTTTTTTTTTTCTGGTTTAAAATTTGAAAGAGTTTGATACACCATTCCATCACGTCTTCTTTTATTGGTTTACGAACTTTGTTTTCCTACTTGCGCTAGTAGCAGTCGTTTTGAGTTCTTCCCTCCGTGTGCTCGAGTGCCAAAAGATGTGAGGTTAGAATATATCGACCCCGACTCCGATGGACACCCAGAACTATCCAATGGAAAGGATCCGTACAAGAGGTCAATTAAACAGTCTAGGCGGCCGTTGTACAGGTCAAAAGGCAATTGCTCGGACCCTGCAGAAAAGCCAGCGGGTGCGTTCTTCGTTGTCACATACAGGAGGTGACGGTCTATAATGTCCGGTTTGATCGGGAAAGATTTATTGGGGGGGGGGGGTTCAATGATGGTACGCTTGCGGATTCGCAATTCAACGATAGCGGGTCTGGATCTACGCCTGGATGCAGTGAGACTGTGACGAGACGCAAGTACATCGATAGCGATAGGGTCCTGTGTCGATCGTCCAGTATTGGGAGGTGTCCAGCAGACGCGAAGGGCGTGAGTACGTGGGCGAAGAGTCGTGCCATGGCGATACATTCCGGCAGAGACGCAACCAACATCATGACATTTCCAGCAGCTGAAGTGGGGGTCGAGAGCGATCGCGAGCAGGTAGATACCGAAGTTCTTCTCCAAGATTGATTGTGTACTAAATGATTCGACAATAACGATTGGTATTCAAGAAATTGATATCATTGCAGGGTCAACTCCGGCGGCAACTGCCTCTCACGTCGATGAATCGAGCTGAAATACTCATACAGCCCAAGTACTATAGACGTGAAATAAACCAGGATGCATAGAAAAGAACCAAAACAAGAAACAAATCCTAAAGGATATCAAAGGATGCTGTCGATCTCCATCACCATTCCACAACTCAAGTCCAACTCGCTCTTTCGCTACCCCATACGTGTCAAGCTGCCTGACCGGATTTAGCTCACGGTTCTAGGTGAAGTAAATGTAAGCAATGACGCTGAACATAGGATAACACAAGACCAATACCATTAATGCGTTTCGAAGGGGTCACATTCTTGAACCTCTTCCGTGGTATTCCATCTGTGTCCACGTCTTCCAGTTGTACCACTACTTCGTCGTTTTCATCAATACCGCCCTTGTCGAAGCCCGCGAGCCGTTCGCCCTCCAAGTTCTGGTTCCCATCAGGCACGTAAGGCGTCGCACCTTTTGAGCTCCGCTTTTCACTTGGCTCGCTCGCCACCTCTGCTTCCAAGTATGACTTCCCGCTCAGCAAGCGCGTCGACGACACCATGATCAGGTGGATCGGGTTTGTTGCGTCAAACCTCGTAAACGTGCTCGTCTGCTTCTCATACCTATGCCATAAAACGTAAAATATGGCGGCGTAGGTGAGCAGGGTGAATATGGACACGGGAACTATGGTATAGATGTATACCAGCGATCGCCTGGTCCATCCCATAGTGGTGATAACGTTAGTTCCCGTGATTTGCTTCGATCCGTTAGACAGAACAATGGTGGGGGATGCGGTAAACGCAGATCGGAGGTACTAAAGCGGGTGTCAGCCGGCCGTGTTGTAGTAGGTATGAAACTCACCGTTCCAAAAAACTCAACTATACCACGCCAATACTGCTCCTGATGTATCCAGGAACATCAGCGAAGTAACTAACAAACGTTGATAAAGTGCCCACCAACTCATTCAACACACGGGGGTCTATCTGTCCATTAACGCTCGTAGTGTTCACGCCAGCGGCCGAAGCGACCGAGTACAAGGCATCGCCAATCGAGTTCGCTGTCACACTTTGCGAGTTCTCCGCCAAGTAATCCATCATGAGAGCCAAGAAATATCCAAGATATGGGTTACTCGATGTCAGTGGTGTCGAGTCAAGAGCGGTAATATTTAACGTTCCAGATGAAGAGTAGACGACTTGCGAGGTGGTGAATTGCGGGGAAATTTGACAGCTTATTAACTGCAAAAATTGATATCTCCCAAAGCCCTGAATAGTCACGTCTAAGTGACCATATTTTAGTTCGCCAGCGGGAAACAACAAATATACTTACTAAAGGTAGTCCAGTCAAGTTGACTATTCCCTGGGTATTGCGTGGTTGTGTCAGGACAGGTGAGACTGCACAAAACGCCTGTGGTCGCAGTCGTCTCGTATATTAAGCTCTGTTGTGTTGAAACCCCTATATATTGTGTCGACTAAATGCGTGATATCACACTGCGGATCACCTCACCTTCACCACAAGGCATGTTACACTCCAATATCATCACCGGGGTAACGTTGAGATAATTTTGGTTAGCGGTCATACTGCTCGGTGCTACCTGAGCGCAGTTTACGTCTGCACTGAGGCCTTGTTGCTGTAGAGTGAAGTTGCTTAAAATGCCCTTCGTGATAGGCCCAAGATTCGACAGAACCTGCCCCCCAGAGAAACCGAG
Organism: Solioccasus polychromus; assembly: GCA_038090335.1. Taxonomy (NCBI): domain Eukaryota; kingdom Fungi; phylum Basidiomycota; class Agaricomycetes; order Boletales; family Boletaceae; genus Solioccasus; species Solioccasus polychromus. The sequence continues at coordinate 23,967 of JBBPMM010000292.1, forward strand.
GCCAGTATTGTTTGGCTGCACCGGTTGATCTGAGCCAAGGTAACCGGTCGCAGCCGGGAGAATCCCACCTGACGATCATAAGAAAATAGGACAGTGTAACAGAGTGCATACACACCGGTTGAAATGTTGTACTCGACTCCATTAAAGTTTAGTATTCCACGAGTCCCGTAACTGTACTGCGCAGTAACGATCCCACTCATAAGACCCTGAGTGGCCGCGATGTCGATCAAATTTTCTGGACCAGACAAAGTCAATGATTAACAATAATGATGAGTGGTTAAGCGGATATTTACCCGGATTACCCTCGTTAACTTGTTGACCGAGTAGTGAGTCGAAATAGCTGCTACTGAGATCAAGCTCGGTGCCCGTAACAGGTATATTCTGCGCAACGATCGTTGGAGTTACAAGGGTGGCCCAACTATGAAATCATGAAGATAAGCTGATCGACGAGTAAAAAAACACGCATACCTCGAGACCATCAACTTTGCCAACCCGAACATGACAATAGTGATCAAGGTCGTGCGCTTATGATTCAAATTGAACACGAAACCGGTCTTCGCTAAAGCAATTCCACCAGACATGTCAAACAATGAGATAGGCTGGTGCATGCGGTAGCGCAAGGCTTCCTTCACAGCGATAGCAAAAAACCTGCAAGTCCGTATGTCAAAAATGCGCAATTTACAAGTCAGGGGATGGACGCACAATGTAGTCAACGTTGACAATATTGTCGCAATAAATGAAAATATCAATGTCGTTTCCGGTGAATAACGGACCATGAAGGATACGGTGGACCAAGAAGGAGAGTAAGTTTCATGCAATGTTATTCTGTTAAGGAAGATCACTGCGAAAACGAGAAGGACAGTCTGCCCTGCTCCAGCGATGAAAAGGAGTAAACGCCAATGATGTTCTTCGGTCTCCATGGTGGGGTCCCAAAGTTTACAAGCGAGGAGAGTGCCCATGCTTTTATCATAGCTTTTCTCGACGCGCCGCACCGTACACGGTTCATTTCGTTATCATGATCACAGTTTGTCCTCGTGCAATGCACACTACATGGGCGCGGGCTTCATGTAGTCACGACGTACGGATCCTGCAAGCATCGTGTTTGATTGTGATCTGAATCGGGTCCTATAGTCAGTGAGAACATGCAGACGCCCACAGGAGCTCGTTAGCGAAGCGAAACCTGCCTGCAGGCTGTATGCCTTATGGTGAAACGAACCAGGCTGACCTGGTTTATTTCAACAAACGCGCGGAAAAAATAGCTTACGTACAGGCGTCACTCATAGGACCCTTTCTTATACTAGATCCGAGCCTCATGTCTGGGTGTCTGGTTCTCGATCCCTAGGCCTGCGGCATGTGCAGTAAGTATTGCGTCCTGAGTTGGGGAATCAGTCACATGGATAACCCAGAGTAACCTTAATGTTAGCATTTAAGTAAAAACCAGAGTGATATTACACACAAACGATTGTTTCTCCGGGTCTTGCTGATAAACAGTGAACCCTGCATCCAATTCCGAGCCTGTCACACACCTGAGGTGTGGTAAGATGATCCATTTGAATTATACGCCATATTGAACGGGGCTCGTTAACCGAAACCACCGAAGAACGGCGTGTCTGGTATACATATCTGAAATGCCAACAAGGACGCACAAAAGAGAGGTGTGAAGCAGCACGTGCTGAGCACGTGTGCGGCTAACCGTGTGACATTCTCTTTTTTTCTCCTCCTCTTCGGTTTCTCTTTGCCATTGAAGTTTATCCTCTTAAGAGAAAACGAAAAGTACGTTTGGTTGCTGTTCACACCTACCTCCAGCGCGTTTCGTGCGGGTCTATACGAGACGTATCCGTTGTTCGATCAGTTCCCCTAACGTCGTGTTCTAGGACTTTTTTAACCCAAGACACATGATGGCGGGTGCCCGTGGATGTTTCAACTGTGGAGGCTGTGCGTGGTGTTTTCGTGTTGTTCGTCTTGCATCCTTTCCCCCATGACTTCCTCGCGACCGTCTATCGACAATCTTCCTCTTTTACCCTATCTACGTTTCATCTTTGTGCGGAGCGGTGCTGACGTGGACCGCTGTGTTCGTTTTCTTTTATCGCTTGCATATCGTACCGATGACCAATGTGATCGTCGACACCAACGCTGCAAAAATCATCATCTTGATCATCGTCCCCGTGAATGACTCTGTTTCTTTGTCGACCTGACATCGTCTCGTGATCCTTTTCGAATGTACTTGTCAATCGTCAGTTGGCCATCAAGCTGCCAACTGCCCAAAGGCGGGAACGCCTACATGGTAATGTTTATCACTTTTAGGGGGTTGTCACTCATATCTATCTTGCGCGCCTGCTTAGCTACAACTGTGAGTAGGTTCGCTCATTTCGCTGCATGGCTTTGATTTAGTTGTCTGCGCTAGGTGGAATGGAGGGTCACGTGTCGCGCGATTGTTCGATGGAAGCCAAGGCCAAGTCTTGTTACAAATGCGGCCAAGAAGGTCACATCGTACGTTTTCATCTACCCTTGAATAAAATTTTTATTAACCCGCTCTAGTCGCGTGACTGTCCTCAGGCCACCGGTGGTAGCTATGGCGGTGGTTGGGGTAATACCTCCGGCGGTGGCTCAGGTCAGGAATGCTACCGTTGCGGTAAAGTCGGTCACATTGCCCGGGCGTGTCCCGAGGGCAATACCACCTCGTATGGCGGCGGAGGCTACAGTTCGTTTGGTGGAGGACAGAAAACATGGCACGTTCCTTTGATGTTTGATTTTTGGATGTGTTTAACATTTTCATTTGCTCGCGCCGCTTTACAGCTACACGTGCGGTGGTGTAGGCCACTTGTCACGCGACTGCGTTCAAGGGTCTAAATGTTATAACTGTTCTGGAATTGTGGGCCCTCCGACGCTTTTCTGTTTTGACTGATATATACTCTAATCGTAGGGACACATCAGTCGAGATTGTCCTGAGCCACAGAGGCGCGCTTGCTACACGTGTGGCTCTGAAGGGTACATCCTTTCTATTTTTTCATTGTCTATCTCGGCTCATGCGAACCTTTAGACACATTTCCCGCGATTGCCCTGGAATCGTTGGTGCAGAGGGTGTTTGAGGCGAATCATACCGTTGATGTGATATTCCCGCCCCTTCTCATTGTTCTGAAGTGCACTCCTTTCCCCACTTCGTGGTATTGTTTCTTGTGTTCCTTGTGCCATGCTCCCTTTCCCTGTGTTCTTTTCTTGATGCCACGTTCCCGTGTAGTCTTGTACGCAATCGAAACGAGCCAACATGCCAGCGAAATCCGTTCTGACAAACAGTGACGATGTGAACCCGGTTGGGGCCGAACCCAACTATATTTTTCGCACGGTTTGGGAGGATTTTTTACCGCCTCAAATCCGCTCGTTTCCGTTACTTCCTAAATACCGTCGAGTCGACGACGACTAGTCTCTAGACTTGCTCTCTTTTCCTTTCTCTTTTTGGTACCGCCTGTGTCGCATCCATGCAAGCACTCCGTTTAACACGTTCTCCCCGCCTCCTTCGCGGCATCACCACCACCGCGTCCGCGTCGGCCTCCACGTCGACAAGCTCGTCCTCACTTATCATCCCGCTCAGCAATGTTGAAGCTCAATGGGAAAAACTCTCCAAGGCGGACCAGGCTACAGTGCAGCACCAGCTCGAGGAGATTCAGAAAAAGGACTGGAAGACGCTGTCGGTGGATGAGAAGAAGGCGGGTGGGTCGTTCACTTTTTTTACCCCCCAGGAGTGACCGTTTACGCGTGCTCGCTCTTTTCGTCGCATGTGCATTGCACTTTGTTGGTACTCTATGTCTGATGCTCCTTAGCTTACTATGTCGCGTTCGGCCCACATGGACCCCGGACCCCGGTCAGCCCGCCGGGTCAAGGTCTCAAAGTGTTTTTATTCACGATGGGTCTCGTCGGCGTTGCTGGTCTGATTTCGCTCGGCGTTCGTTCGAGAGGTAGGTTCTCATTTACGCGTATGAAAGCATCCAATTTATCCATTTGTTTAGCACCACCGCCACCCAAGACTCTCACCCGAGAATGGCAAGAAGCGTCCAACGAGCGTGCGCGCGAGCAAAAACTGGACCCCATCACTGGTACGTTGCCTTGTGCTCTACCCGTCGTAATCCATGCGCTCATGCACGCGCATCCAGGCATCTCGTCGCAAGGCTATGCGGGCAAAGGGTTTGTGCAAAATTAGCGCCTTGGGTCAGACCACAGTCGCAGACACGTTGACTGCATTTTGTCGTCGTGTTTCTGCTATCCCCCTGCTCTTTTTATTCTCTCTGAGTTAAATGTAATTAGAAGTGAGAGGAGATGCATTGATCATCGAAGATGCGCATTTTCCTATTCCTCAAATATGGGCGGGACAAACTGCGTACTTAATTTCCGCATATCCAATTCAGCTCGATGCCCACCTTCATGGCCAACGCTCGATCCAGACCAGTCATTCAACCGAGCCGTTTGCCTTGCGAGGATAGGAATCCTCCCAGGGTCCGGCTAGCCCACACGAACATCCGAGCACATAAATTCATCCAGCTCGACCAGCCCCCGTTATTGTGAGGTGCTCGGATCATCGCACCAACGTCAAAGCTTCGTCTAACACATGTTGTTCTGCTGTACAGCATCAATCCAGCGATGTCGTCTGAACGAAACTGCTAACCTGAGCCACCCGCGTAGGCAACCCGGCCGGAGTGTCGTGGAGCGTTCGTTCGCTGGGCACGAGAAGTGCTATGCACGACGTGATGGTTCAAGAGCGAGATAGAAACGCCGGAATGGTGAGGTCGATACAGTCCTAGAACGTTCGAGGACGAGTTGGATAAGGATGGGAGAAGCGAGACCGAGTACATTTGCACTGATTATCGCGTAGACTGCCAAGAATGGTATATTCTGAGTTGATAAGGCCGAGCTGGGTTTGCTCATACTTGCACCAATGGGTAATGGGTCGTACCCCAACTATTCAAATCCAAGTTTCTTATTTCCTCTTTCGTTTCTTGGTAGATCATAGCGTAAACCTTCCTGACTGTCAATGGTTTGAAATGGCAGTCGGACTGATATATCATCTAAGCGGAACTAAAATTCCAACCTATGTCGAGCCGAAGCGGGTGTAGACGAAGGAGAGGTATGAAGATGTTCGGCTACATTGGGAGGTATGATAGGATAGTGAACCACGCGCCGGGATCGAACTGGACCGTAACGCTCCTCCCCTGAAATCGCTCCGAGAGCTTGTTCGCCTTCAAGCCATCTCTCCTAGACACAACCCTGAGACCGATCCAACATCGGCAAACACGACTGCGGACATGGCTGCATTCCCGCCAAAGGTCTGTTGCGACGTGGCACCGAATCCGGTGTCGATCACATGGTTCCGACCACCCAAATCGCGGTCGTATAGCTCTCGCACGCTGATAATGAAGCGTGGTGCCATAGGACAGAGGGACGTGAAACTCAGCGTAGCCAGAAAAATGGCTGAAAACGTATTGTAATCAGGTCCGTATTGTAATGCCATAGTGATGTTGAAGACCAGGTTCCTAACAGAAAGATAAAGATGAATCAGCATTTGTTATTGTACGTGTTCTGATCACAGAAAGAGGTGACACCGGATGAGAGTTCAGGCGAAACTTACAGAGTAAAATAGAGAAATCCTTCCTGGACAAGAAGCTTCATGAATTGATTAAGCCGCCACTGTTTCGTTGCCCTGTACATGGCAACCGATTGCCTCAAGATTTCTATGAGAGGTAAGATCAAAAGGGCAAGACAGAGAATAAATCTGGGGATCGCATAGTATATTTCGGCAGTGCTAGTTGCATCATTCGCATAATCACAGAACGCGAAATTGTGAATCCGAGTAACCATTACTAACATAGCCTTTCGCTCAGCATCCGTTTGTTGTTTACAATGAAACCTCGAAACGTACCAGAAAAATTAGTTCGAGGATTGTAGTATATCCCAGTAAAAACGAAGAGGGAAATAATTTGTAGAACGTAGATGGACAAGAGGAAGCCGAGAATTATCCTGGAACGCCTCCACACGACATAAACACGCAAGATCATCACGACTATCACAGCGGTTGAAATGGGTCAACGATAATCAAGAAACATGTCAACTTACAATCGGTCGCCGCAAGGAAGACTGGAAATGCCCAGTTAGATACCAAAAATATTATGCTGCCTTGAATAGCTATGTTTCCTTTTGACGTTCGAAAATTATGAAAGAACATGCTTACAACTATTCAAACATCATGGTTAACAGCATGCATCACCTTCATGAATCAGTAAACGTACATCTAGATAGAAAACAGTTATTAGCAGGAATATAGGACAAAAGCAAAGCATGACTGACTCTTCTAGGACCGGGTATAAAGGTACTACCGGCTATCATCACACTGTGTCAGTTTAATATTTATATGCTGACTTCAAACGTACCAAGTCCCTGGAGGCTTGAGAATAGCGGGATCGACAATTTCGTTCAGGACACGTCACTAACGGCCGCTAAACTTACATGGCCCATAATAAACCGACATAACGGACCTATCATGCCAGTCAGCGCAAATGCTTATTACGACATTGGAGATTAATACACACGATAAGGTAGATTGTTGAAACCCAGGTCCACGGCCTGCACTATGGCAACGTCAGATATCTCAGTTGCGCGATGGATTGCTTGTTTACCCAGATGTACTCTATCTGCTTTCATTATCAACAGGGAGAGTTAGAGAGAAACGAGGAGTAAGATACCTCTCCGGTAAAATTGAGGACTGCAAATGATCATCGTAGCAGTCACGGATCAATCAACACAGCATGCGTAGGGGCGCAACCCACCATAATCGTATGCGATCGCAGTGATCACCACAACTGCATGGGGCGGTAAGAAGAAGCGGGGCTCGGAGCTATCAGCGAACGTACGACCCGTATAGTCGTTAAGTTTGATAGCTGCTACAGCAGATGGCAAGTCGAATCCGGTGGACATGACGCGGTTACTCGTCGGACAGGACTTGACTTTTACGCAACGATGGAACTGACGGAACTTGGAGACAATCCGGCCGCAGGCAGCCCGGTGAACAGACCAGTTTGACGACGCTGCGGTCCTCCGAAAAAAGACAGACAAAACGAACTTGAAGCGAAACTACACAGGGTACCATGAGCACAACATATACAAATAATTCTTCGCGTATGACATGGCTATGTGGTCAGGGTCGACTAGATAAACGCTTGGTTGAAATTATAATGCGACATGCGTCAGTAAAATCGATAACATTGAAGGATAGAAGGCGCAATATTTGTGGTAGATACATACGTCCTGAACCACGAGAACCCTTTCTCGTCCTGCTACCTAGTAGGAGTCCGGGATGCAGCCACTGTAGAGTTGCTCTTGATGTTGGACACAGCCGGACCAACGTAATGGAACATGACAGAATCGAAAAATTTCCCAATGACGAGTCCTTCGCGGCCAAAGATAAAGGAAAATAGGCCCGTATAAGCGAGGAAGAAAGTATGAAGCCGCTGATGCCACCTGCATACCCAGAACTTGGTCAAGGATGTGGAACACCAGGGGGCTCAACTTCGATGAATCTTTTCCTGCGATTCCTCAGATTGAGTATCTAAACCACGTGAAGTTAAAGAAGTAAACAATACTCAATCTGAGGAATCGCAGGAAAAGATTCATCGAAGTTGAGTTTTCGCCAAGCCCTATGGGAAAGAAGGTGCAGATCAATGGTGTATAGGAAACATCTTGGAATGCTCTGAAAACATGTTCTGAGTGATTTGACGAACTGCATGTAACAGGAATGGTTTGCGGATTTACGAGCAAGCGAGACTAAGACTTACAGTTGGTTTGATCGGGAATCGAGCCGTACTGCGCAACAATGTTACCAGCTACAAGTAGAATCGCCCCATAGAATCTCAGGTTCTATTACGTTTTATGTTCAGCATTTTGATCGGCGTGGTATTAGAAGAGCAACCCATCTGCGAAAAAGAGGACGGAGGAACACGTGGTATCCGGCAATATCCATCATCCGTCGTCTATCCACGTAGTTATGTTGAACGTTGAGAAACACTGCGTGAAGGGTCGAAAAATGGGGAGGATATTCTGGCGAGCGTAAGTAATATCACAGATGAAGAGATGAACGAAGCTGATCTCGAATGTGACGAAAATCTTGATTCCGCCCATCGCAGACGCATCCTCCCGCGTTTCAAACATATACAGTCTATTTCAGAGCAGCGAGATAGCACCACCGCCGTCGTCCTTCACGTAAAATGACGTCCTCAAACGCTAAAGTGCGAACCGAATCCACCACAACCGAACACAGGTCTCACGAACGACGGTTCCACTTCCATCGGGCGCAAGTTGCCAATTCTCGACGATACTCAATGAAGCCTGGCCAATCTAGGGTGGTGAATTCGGGGTGGGGGCGGATTTGGTGCATGCAGGAATTGAGATTGGTGGTATTGGTAAGCAGTGCGTTACCCAGGTTGAAAGTGCCAAACAAACCAACTCCGACTCAGGTCATCATGCACCAAGCACTCCAAATACATGAAATCCTTCTTCACATATTTGATTACTGTCATGTTCCCAAATATCATGGCAGTCAATGCATGGTGTACACAAATGTTCATCTTGTCGCGCTGGCCAGGATGTGCAAAGCATTCAAGGAGTCAGCGTTAAATCTGATTTGGGCCGAATTGGATGACTTATCACCTCTGGTGTAATGTCTTCCAAAATCAAGGGCAAATTTTGAAGTAAGGAGAAAATTATGCTATGATGGAAAGTAACTCAGTTTGGTGCAGATTCCTTACAACGAGATATACTCTCTCAAAGAGGATGAATGCCTCAATCAGAGTGACTGGAGTATCATTCTGGGTTATGCATGCTGTGTGTGAACCCTTCCTTGCCTGGCTGGTCAAATGGGTTTGGCTGTAGCATTAATGCATCATGGCACTCTCAAAACTGCTGACTTCTACTGAATCAATTTTCCTCAACCTTCGTATTTTAAAAAGGATGTTCAAAGTAGAAAACAGCCCCAGTTTTGGGGCTGTTTTGGGGATGGTTTTGAAAATCATTTTGGCACTCCAAAACCACTTTGTACTTTGACACACCCTGTTTTGATGTTGTTTTACCCTGGCTGTGCAATTGCAATTTAAGTCGGAGTTTGAATTTGATTGTAATCATTGAATGATAATGTCATGGGCATGACAATCCCAACATTACTCTGCCTTTATTCCGACATAGTACTCTGCCTTTATACCTTTTCATTGCTTAAGTTTACTCCACCTCATTTACTCTGCTCCGACCTAGCGTTACATTCTAGTTTCTTACATGTTTCATCTTGACATCTTCTACCCTAGTTTCATCTTGACATCTCTGTTCCAGTGTCAACCCTGACACCTCCATTCCTGTTTCACTATGACACCTTACTCCTGTTTCATGAA